>VXBR01003155.1:245924-308424 GCA_013400215.1 Cisticola juncidis | reverse complement strand
CTTCCGTTTTCTGCTTTAAATGTAAAAATGTTTTTATCCTTCTGCTTCTAATTACAGCTTCTTTTTCTTTCTAAGAATGCATTTACCTCTTTCAGTAAAAAGAGCAGCAATAATATGTTGAACAACCCTGAAATAAATTTTGTCATGTAAAAAATTAATTACGCATTCCAAACCTGGTCACTGTAGCCCTCTGGGAATTGCCTCCGCACCTCAGGATCTGTAAATAATTGACAGATAATATTAATTGGCTTTGGATTAGTGAGCAAGCAGAGAATCACACATTAATATTTGATCAGAAGATGATAGCAACCCTGGCAGGGGATCCAAGGAGGGCAGCTGAGGCTGCTATGCTGATAAGAGCAGGGAAGGACTTTTCAAGGCTCTCCCTTTACCCTCCTCCAGACAGAAAAAAACTGTACATAAAACACACACAAAACACATGAAACCAAAAACGTCTGTGTGTACATACAAATATAAACACAAATTACTTTTTAAGAGAAGCCCTGGTGCTAGACTGAACTTTAGGCTGGTACTTGGGCAACCTCTTTCCTGCTGCAATTTGCCACCTGGGCTTGTCACCAGGAAATGGTTACTCAGTGCACTTCATTTTGGTTAAAATTAGACAACCAGTTTTGCCAGCTCCAGGCACTGTGCTAATTTATCTCCACAGACAATAATCAGTGATACCAGTTTACAAATCCCTCAAAATTACTTTATACTTATATTAAGGTGCGCTCCCTAAAAACCCAAAAATATTTATCCAGAATTTGAAAGAGGCAATTAACACAGCTCTGGAACCTCTCTCATCAGGAAAACAAGTGTGAAACACTTCAGAGTAGCAAGCATTCAAAACTGATGCAACGTCCTTATTCCTTTGGCTGTCAGAATAAATAATATGGTAGTATTCCCTGAGAAGTTATCTTAAATTTAATTAGAGATGCTCATAAAACAACAGAATATCATGATTGAAATTATTTATACGACAACCTATTTAAAACAGATCTCTTCAAAGCCATCCATTTTCAAAGGAATACATCGGAGAAGGCCACATTCCATTCTACAAAGATAATTTTTTAATTACAAAACCCGAACCATACAACAATCAGGCAAGAGTTGCAAATGGAGTGCAGTGCATGAGCAGAGGAGCAGCGTCCCGGCAGCGCTGCCCCGCGGTGCCAGGCCGGGTTTGGCACTGCGGGAGGAGCGGGGATGCCGCGGGCACCTCCCCTGCCAGCCCCGCGCTGCCAGCCCGGCCACGGCCTCGGCTGCCAGCAGGGGCAAACTGCTCCTCAAGGTGGATCCTCCCACACCAGAAATCCAGCAGCTGGGCCTTCATAAACTTCCCATCTTTACATTATCCAGGCAAGCAGATGCTTGATTTAACATTTCACCTGATACATATACAATAGATCATACACAATATATATATACATACATGTATCTGCATCACCACAGCAAGTCACAAACAGAGAGCAGGGGACCTTGTTTCAGAGGCTCACTTTGCAAATTCTTCAGTCTGCAGGCAGGTGAGTGAGCAAAGTGTCCAAACTCACACAAGGTGTGCCCAGCTGTGCTGGCATGGCCCCTCTGCACACAGCAATTAACAGGACAGTACAGCTCCACACCTCAGCACAGCAATACAGCATCAGTGGCAAAATGAAACAATGACACACCTCTTAAGATGCATATTTTAAAATAAATTTTAAATAATTACCAGAGGGCAAGATTTCAGAATTTCACAGAAGAAAAACCCAAATCAGTGAAAGAAATAAATTTGTTTCTCTGCAGCCATCTGTAATGGCGTCTGACCATGATACCTACATCCCCCCACCTCTTCTATTGATCCATTGCTCTCAAACTTAATACAAATATATAAACACATACTGCTACACACATTTTATCATTTACCATTTTATAGAGAAATGAAGAGCTCAATTTGACATAAATCCAAAGCATGTTTGCTCTAAACAAATTCATCCATAGACGGCAAACCACATTCTCATTCTTGAAAAATCCAACAAAACAGATTAGCCATACCAAGTAATTGTTTGTGTGTAAACATGTATTTTTCCTGTTTTCTTAGCATCTTGAAAGCCCTTCTGTGTTCCTGGAGCTCCCTGCCATGAAGGACAGCCCAGACAAAAGCAGTGGAGTGTAATTCTGTGGCGCCTGAGAGCCCCACCTCAGCCCGTGGTGCAGAGGCAGAGGGGTGTGCACGGTTTGTGGGACTCCAGCACTCACAGGGATACAGTCTGCCCTGTGTGTCACACACCCCTGGGACACAGGGACACAGCCTGTCCACAGGCCACTGGGGTGACACCTCACAGCAGCATCGGGATGGCTGATCCACACAAGCTGCAACCCCAGAGGTAAGGAAACCACTCTAAGGCCTGCCTGGCAGCCACAGGTCCTCATGTTTTTACAAGTCCTTTCTATTTGAGATTGCATCAGCTCCATCACTTCACCTTTTAAATGGTCTGGGAATATTTACTAAACTTTCAGTATCTTTATTTGGATAACACTACACTGGAAAAAAACCCTACTTCATGTCTTAGAGCTTTCATCACTGCATCCATTCTTCACTGCTAACCCAGTGTGCATTTGAAAGGTGTTTTCAACCATACTTACCCACACATGTATGCACAATAGGAGAATATTTAAATTCTACATGCTCAGGCCATGAAGTTTCAGGAAGCTGGACCACCCTCACTACATCAAGAGGACTGACTTAAATATGTACAATAGTGGCCCTCAAGACACATGATGCTATGAAATATAAATATCTCTACACCAAACATTGCTATATTACTTAGTACAGCCAGGCTTTTCCTTGAAGGGATAAGCACAAGTCAACCAAAAATCCCGACAGACATGATATCCAAATTATTCTGAACAAGAGAAAACAGTCAAACTGATACAGGCCAAGCCAGTACCCAGATTCAGCTTTAATCAGCATCACAAGTATCAGTGAAAACTGTTTCAGCACTCGTGTAAAATACTTGGTAAACCCATGAACAGAACTGACTGTCAACTCTGCCTGTAAAACTAAAGTAACTTGGGGACTTCAAACACTTTTACTTGCAGTAATTTGTTTTGCACAGCGCATGCAAACAGTTAGATGCAGATCCATTGTAGCTGTAGACAGTAAAGAAAGCCCTTCGCACTCAAAACACAGGGAACGCTGTTATTCCAGGTACTTAACAGGCTTTCGAGTGAAATGATGCAAAGTAAACACATGTAAAATACTTTTTTCAAGTTCAGGAGAGTGGAATCTATTTGCTGACATCAGAACAAGGGAAGAGCCAGGCTGAAATCCCCACCAACCTCTTGCCCAGCTAGAGCAGAGCTCTGAGCTGAAGCTTTGCATCACCTATAACTTAACAGAGCTCTGAAAGCTCAGCTGAGAGCAGGAGGAGACCTCACAAACCAGGAACAAACACAGTGCAGGTTCACCCCAGAAGGAGAAAGTCACAGGAATTATGGAGATGCTTCTCAAACTAAACTGGTCCCAAACCCCAAAACAAGAATTCAGCCAAGCACAGCAGAATATTGAAATTAGCTGTGAACTGTATAATCCCATTGTTCAATTTCATGGCATTTAAGACAGTACCTTCCCCTCCACACAAGTCTGGATGTTAATCCATGCTGGAACCTGATTTAATTTTCCAGATGACAGGATGGGAACATGCTACAATGGCATATTAGTGTAACTATGCTGCTCTTTTACTAACAATTTTTCTTACGTCATAAAGTGAGGAGTTTTGCTTTTAAAAGATGTGCTTAATTACGTCTAGAAATACCACAGCAAAAAGTGGTTTGTATTTGAATTGTATGCAAATTATAAGACCAGGGAAGTTTAAAAAAAAGATTATCAGAAAATACTTCCCAGAGTAAACCATGCAAATCCAATATAAAAAAACTTCCTTCTTCTGATAAAAGTCAGCCAATTTAATCCATACTGGCTACAAATAATTAATTTCAATCCCAATTTGAAAAATATAGTGAAAATCACTTCATTTTTTCTCTTAACTAATTATGTATGTCATTCACTTCTTTAAGGTCCTTACAGTTGCAATCCCTCTGAAATTAACTGGAATTCCATTCAGAGTAACTTTGAATTTCAACACCCACTACACATTCTCATCCTTATGCAGCACAACTAAAAAGCAACGCAGACTTCTTTCCAAACCTCTGCAAACTCCTTGGTGTCCTGCACAGCCGAACACTCCTGCTTGCCCCTCACCTGCTGCAGCTCAGCCTGCAGACACCATCCTGGAGAGGGGAAGCAGGGGAGGAGGGAAAAAGGCGGGGATAAGTGGAGAAAATGAGGGAAAGTAAAAACCTACACACACACAAGACAAACATGAAACCTCGGAACAAGTTCTGGCATAAAATACGTACAGAATAAAAACTTCCAGTTTTATTTAATATGCAGATTTAAGCCTTCAGTCTTTTCTTTTTAAAGTGCACTTTATTCTAAAAGTGTGCAAGTCAGAAAACAACCAAGATGCAAAAGAAAACTCTGCAAGTTTTACACCCCATGACACAAGGCCGTGCCAGCACCACGGGGCGAGACCGCCGTCACCCCGAGGTGTCGCTGAGCACAGCAGGCCCCGCAGCAGGTTCAGACACACAGCCCACAGGAGAGGAGTTTGTGATCAGCCTCTTCACCTGGCAGATCACAGAGCAACAAACACCCCAGCCCCGGGATCCAGGCTGCATCCCTGGGCCCGAGGGGTGACAGGGCCCTGCAGCACCAACAACTCCTGAGGGTTCTGTGCATCCCTGGCAAGCACAGCTGAGAACCAGCCAGGACTGGGGCATCGCTGCTGGGCACAGGACACAGCCATGGCACACAAAACACACTCACAGGTTTGCCTCCCTCTATGTAACAGAACACTTGGAAGTCTGACCTGCAAGTGCCAAAAACCTCACTGGTAACATGGAAATGCTTTCCACAATAGTTACATCTAAAAATGTAATGTAAGGTTTGTAACTCATACACAATGTGCTGCTCAGGCTTCAGCAAAGTGATGAGAAAGCAGGGAAGACTGAGAGCAAAGGCAATATAAAATATACATCATAGGAAACAGGAAGGGAGAGAGAAAACCAGACGGATTAGGCAAATCACTATGATTTCCATAATTGTTTTTATATTATTAACACATCAAGAGCCAGAGGGGCAGTGAGGAACAAAACTTTCCTTGGCAACATTCAGCAACATCTTCCATGTGTTTTTTTAAAAATCCTTCAAAAGAAAAAAAACCAGGTTAAGCTACAGATTTCTTCGCAGATTTTTACTTAAGACAAAAGCTCTCCAGAATAAAGAGATGTAGAGGGGTAACAGCTCTAACAAAACAAGAAGTGGCACAGGTTGTCAGAGTTATACACCTGGAGTGCACACCAGGCTTTCTGATCCCTCACCCCAGCTTTCAGAGCAGACACAACACCAGCAGCAGCTTTATAAGACCCTCAGACTAAATGTTAAATATGAAACTTTCACTGTCTCTAGCAAAAAAACAAATTTCCATCTAAAGGGGTCTTGGTTCACTTTACAATCCTGTAAAAATAAACAGAAACAACACTCACTTCTTGGATAAGAAGACAGGAAAAACTCTCACTGCCTTTTACAACCAGAGAGGCTCCATTGGTTTGCTCATCAATTATTCAGTGTCAAGTTGTTGAACTTCCCACTTGCCACGTGCAGAGCATTTAGTCAGACCCTCTTATAAGGCAACATGTTCCATCCTAACTGCTATTATTGACTCCTCCAGACTCTCACATGGAATGGGGCCAGCTTTAATCAAAACTTTACTAGTTCTTTTAATGGAAATTGGGAAACAGTTGTGGTACAAGCAGAGTGTTCAAATATGAAATACAACTGGGGAAATACCTCTCTATTAAATCCTTAGGTTCTTTTGTTTCATCCATACCATGACATTGGTTTTACCAAACCCAGTTGATTAATGTCTGTTGCTAACATTCTGAACTGCTAAGAATAAGGACATTGGAAAGCGTAAGATGTCTTCAGTGATCAGCAAATTCAATTATTTCTTTACAAAGAAGAGCAGGAAGCTTCAGTCCAGATTAATTTTTAAATTGCTGATACTGACAGAAATAAAACTAGAACTATAAGAAGGGGATGCACAGGATAGAGCTAAAACTAAAATAACAGAGATCAAAACCAGAAGACAAAATAAGTACTTATTTCGAGTCCTGTTTGTTACATGTTTCCCCATCTTCATTTGAAGTCTTCAGATCTTTTCTCTGCACTGGTTAATGACTTTGGTGATACCTCGAGCCCACATTAAAGCACGGTTGATGAATCTTTTGAGTTTGCTTTACTGTGCACTTAAGGGGATATTTCTCTTGATAACCATCTGTTCTTCAGCCAACCCAGAAATGTAGTACTCCTGCAAATGGAAGCCAAACTCCAGGAGTCCTGCAAACTGCAAATTTTGAATGGATTATACCTTTAATTCTTTTTTCCCCCTGTAAATTTAGTCAACAAATTATACAGCAGCTAAAACTTGAAAAAAATATAATTAGGTAAAACTGTACTTCAATGGTCAAGAAATCCACAAAGTCTGGCTTACAAAATTAAATACAAAATGTTTTGAAACATTTTACAGGCTGCCTGTAATAATTACACAAAAGAGTTTAAATGCAGAAGTTGAATGGGAACACCTACTTTGGGCAGGCTTTTGGGGGGTTTAATAATTTTTAAAATTTATTTGTGTTTGATCAGAGTATTTTTTCTCATAACCTTTTTGACACTCTATAAATTTAATAGAGATGTGTTTCAAGTGCTCAGGCCATGAATACTGAATTTGTTTCTCTCCTGCCTCTTTGTATTTATACTCTGAGACGGAGTTGCCTGGTGACAGTCTCCCCACTTCCACAGCAGCTGGCAAGCCCTGCTTGTCCTGGGAATATGAAAGAAGCAGTTAACTAATATTTCAGGCTCTGATTTAAATGTGACAGTCTGGAAGTGCCAATACCATGCAGGGCAGGATTTACAAGCTAAGATTTTTCTAAAAGTCGCAGAAGCAATAAAGAAAGAAAAATTAAAAGACATTTATCACATCTAGCTAACACGCAGCAAAAATTAATCCTGATTAATTAATTAATCCAAATTAGTGCATCATCTAGAGTTTAACAATACCAGTCACCAGCAGTGACTGTCTAAATCTGTTCACTTAGATTTTCAGAATGCAAATTCTCAGGCTAAGACCAAAGCAAGCAGAGCTTTGACAGCTTTACAAGGAACAGTCACCTCTTTAATATTTACAGGACATGTATTTCAGATGGCTTCTGAATCCCTTCTGCTGGCCAGAGATCTGTGCTTCTGCTGAAAGGCCAAGCACATGCACCCAAAACAATTTCTCTATGCTCACGCTGTACAGCAGCAAAAACAGAAGTTATATTTGATAAAATTAGAGCTTATAGCCAACTGGATTAATACTCAACAGTATTAATGATCATACTAAGCACAGTCATTTTAAAAAATCCTTATTCAATTAATTTTACGAGAAATTTTTATGTAACTTTACATTTTCTACTTTCCTGTGTCAACCAAATAACTTTTAACTTGGTTGCTGCTCTGAAGAAAACCAGAATTAACACTTTAATGTCATATTGCTTTTTAGCAATAGTGTATTAAAAGGAACTTGTGTCAAACCACAGTGTGGCCATGGCAATCAATCAACTGCATTACAAAACCTGAAGGAATTGCTAATGAAAACAAACAGTATTTTCCAACACTGCCAGGCTTTTCACTACTAGAAAATACTTTGAGTTTTATAAACATTTTCCAAGCTGCTTTATTTTTGTCATTTTTGTGTTTAGCTTTAATGATAGTTTGGCCATTTAAATTTGGTAATAACCTATATTTTCTATGTCTTGGAGAACATTTTACAAGTTTAATTTTCTTTAAATTTCTTTCCAAACTTCACCAGTCACGATAACTTCAGACAGATATATTGTCAGAGAAATACATAAAGCACTGCAGAAAAGCATTCACTGCTATGTGAACTGCCACATAGCAGGTTTAATCTGAACTGATTGAAAGGGGATGTGGACCAGAAGTGCTGCAGCCAACCATAAGTTCTGGAAGTGTTGTACTAAGAAAGGAAAACCAACAACCCTTCTCTTGAGCAACTGGATAATTGCCCGAACTACGGAGAGAAACCTTCTTTGTTACACATGCAACAGTGAATACTGATTTCTAAGCCTCAAGCTATGTAACTTTCTAATGTTTCCAACTCTGACCCCACTTTCACACTCTCAATATTGATAGTCTCCAACAGTTTCCAAGTGTGTTCCTGACTGGAGCAGCCCTGCTCGCAGACACTGCACAGACACCCTCTGAGAGCACCTCCAGCACAGACACTGCACAGCTCAGAGCAAGAGCTGCACCATCAGCTGGGGCCTGATGGCTTCTGTTAGTGCATCTCTGCTCAGGTCAGGATGCTCCAGTGATTCATATGGCACTGAAACCAAACAAACAATCCTGTCCAAGACAAAAGGCTGAAAACCTCAATTTCACTGGTCCCTGCAGCAGAGATGTCACCACAAATGCTTTTGGGCATGTGCAGTAGGACACAGCTTATCTGTCATATCACAAATCTGATACATGTCCTTATCAACAAGGGACAGCCAAACCTCAGGAGCATTTCAGGGGAGCTGATTTCAGAGTGGTGCCCTGGCTGTAGCTTTCCCAGTGCAGCCACACTTAGAGCCTCACCCTCACTGCACTGACAACCCCGGAAACCTGGGCTATGGAACAGAACTGACCAGGAGTTTCCACAGCCACCAACGCATTCCTGAGATCTGAGGTGTGCAAGTTCATACATTAAATGATCTTACATAAGAGACAGCAATAATTATTTCACTGGGACACTTCAGAACTTGGTGTTGTACCCTTCAGCACTCAGCCTCACCTTTTTGTTTCAGCCTGAGCCATGCAACATGCCCATCTCAACTCACCACTCCTATTAGAGCTGCCCATTCTTTCAAAATGGTGAAACAGTAAAAATCTGTAAAAACTGTTAAGCTGGAATCCAGTTTAAAAAAAACCCAAAACCAGAGATCGGTCACAGTGAGCCTCACCTAAGGCTGCAGCATCACTAAAGTCCCATGAAAGCCTTCAAATAAGCATTAAATGAGAGAAAAGTTTCTAAGAACAGGAAAAGCATCCAACAAGCACCCCAGCAAAACATTTCTGAGGAGTCAGAAAAGTTGATGAGAGAAGTTGAACTTCTTGACCACTCCAAAGTTAGTGGGAGTGAGGGGAAGGAGGTCCTAACATGGACCATGAATTACTTGTTGAAAAATAAACATCTATCACTAACTCTAGTACAAAACCAATGCTCCAAGCCATAATTGTTCCATAGAGGCTCCACAGCCTTTTCTCAAGTGACCAAACTAATGATGAAGTTCTCTCCATCTTTTTATACAAGTATATATGCTTAATTTTTAAACATGAAAGATTAAATTAGAAGTTACCCATACAAACACAACTCCTTTTAAAAGGGCTCAAAACACTGTATTTACATCTGCAAGTACTCATGTTATTACTACAACCTTTATAGCAGAGCTTAGGTTTGCTTCAAACAAAACAGAGTTCTCAGCGATAGAGGCCCAAGAAAAAGCCCTGCATACAGTTAGTCTACAAAGAATTAACTGGATTAATTAGCAAGGGATTTGAGAAGCAGCTTGGAGCTAGAAAACCAAAACACTAAATTGTTTAAATACTTTGGCAATGGATCAAGGTTTCTAGGCAGCCCTATGTTCCATTCTCTCCTTTTTTTTTTGCTCGGTGTTTTAACACATTTAACCTGACGAGGTACTTTTTCATGAGATATGAATGACACTGTCAAAATACCAAAAAAGAAGATGTGAATTAAAAAATGCCACAAGCTGTTAGCAATTCTGCCAACATGCATGAGCCCAGGCAACATTAATTAAAAATCAATAGCTTAGGACATAAATAGCTCTTATCTCTGTTATAGTATATCTCTAACATAACTCTTTATTAAAGAAAAAAAAGGGGAAAAAAAGCCAGTGTCTCTGCTATTATGCTGACTGAATTGACCACAACAAAGCAAAAGGAATAAGGCAAAAACCCAGAGCAAAGAAACCCTTATGAGAAAGGGAGGACAGGCATATGAATGATTGGAATGCTTCAGCCCTGCGCTATCATTAACACATAACCGGCTGGAAACAGGCACACTGCAAATACTTGGAGAACAAGTTACCAGGAAGAACAGTCCCTGTTTTCAGTGCTAACGTGATTCTATACAAAATCCTTCCTGCCAAGGAAACAAAAATAACGTGCACATCTTTCTGTCAGCTAGAAGCGAGTAATCTCTATCTTCCTGAGTTTATTAATCAGTATTTTTATTTTGCATCTCGACTAAAGATTGTAAATTCTCTGATAATTATAAAATAAAGATAGGAAAAAGTAGGAAATTGCACTCAACCTTTATTTTCTTTAGCAACACCATCTTCAAACTACAGTTACATTAGCAGGAATCAAAGCTGAAAGACTTAAGATTAACTAGGAACTTAAACCACGGGTTTCAACAGCTGTTTTCACACTTACTGAGAGCCAAAGCCTTGAAAAGATCCAAACCCATTTTCTAACACACTATCACCTAAAGCCCACTATGCTGTGCAGTTTGGGTCTGCTGTAACTCCCAGACAATCTCACGACAATTTAGATTTCTGAAGAGTTTCTGCAGAAAATAAATATGAAACAGAAGATGTAAAACCATAGTGAGATGGGAAGGCTAAGCTTAGGGGTCTTTTATCTAACAACTACTTTATCCAATGATTATCAATGACAGGCATACCAAATGCTTCCATCAAGACACAGTAGCCCATAATCCAGGATGAAGAATTTAAACAAATGGAAACACGTCCTGTGTCAACTGGAATGTGAGTCCTACCTTGCACCTGTACTTTGGCACACTCCTGCTTCTTCCCATCCTCTCATCATAATCCCAACTCCCACAGATTTATTGACTGAAGTGCAGCATAAGAAAATCAAAGGTTCTATTCATAAAGCACAGACACCACGTGTCAAAGCAGGGAAACAGAAGACCTCACTTCTCACAAGATCTTCTGCTCTAACTTTTCATTGAGCTACAGTCAGAAATGCTGTATTTCATTCTGAACCATCCAGATTCCATTCCAGCTATTGCCGATTCAGTGCACCTCAAACCTTGATTAAGGTGCACTGCATACAAGGTTTTGTTGCTGCCTTTGATAAAACAGAATTCTTCGTCTAGAAAGTTAATTATGCAACTTTAATTTTTAGTAGGAGAAGTACATGAGAACACAGAACTGCCATTATCAGAGTCCTCTAGACAGAATAAACTGAAATTCCACCAAGTTCCCCCATTAATGCTTTTTGTCATTGTAAAAATACAAACTAGCACTTTATTAACATTTCAACCATTGTCTCCATGGAAGGTTCAAGAAAATGAAACAATTCCAATACTTTGTTAAATCATCTGTCTCCATTTTACTTGATCATTATAAATAAAACTGAATAGAAGATGCATAAGTAATTTGTAAACTCTTTCAAAGGATCTGATTTACATTTTTCTTCTACAAAGATGAAGATCTCCCCATAACATGCTCCATTTGTGTTAAATATTAAATTAAGACACTCGTACTACATATATGGCAAAAATGGAATATATTTTTGATATGTTTTGGAATTACTTTCAGCAGTCTAACACTATTTATAATACTGGTGCAAATACTGCCACCAATAAAGAAACAAACATTAAAAAGGTGTCCTTTAAGCTTCCCTTTAAGGCATCTACCATAATCGTATAATTTGCTCTGGACATCATTAAAATGTAAAGTTAATGAGGATTCAGCTGAAAACAGAAGAAATGTAACCTATTTTCAGGCAAAACTTCTAACACTGCAATCAGAGGGAAAACCTCTTTGATGTCTCTTTGTCTCTTCTCATTAATTTTCTTTTGGTTTAAAAAAACACAAAGGCTGTTTAAACTAAAAAATGCATAGAAGTTTAAACATGGTAATTATAGTCGAGCTGCAATGAGGTCATTAGGTTTTTAAAACTTTGAGATAAACAAAATTGAGATGTATGACTATTTTAAAAACATGTCAATACTTAATTTTAATTGTCCATGTGATTGATACCCACTGTATTCTAAGGATTTAGTCTAGATACAGAATTGTTTCAAGATGAGTCAGTGAAGGACAGAATCCCATGGCCGGGGTAGAGCAAAGCAATCAAGAAATGCATCAAAACAGAAAGCTGTAATTACTGGATGCCACATTTAGTATTTCTAAGTGCAATAAAACACTTCTGCCATCCGTACAATTGAAATGGCTAATTGTGAGATTTTACTATTCTTTACCTCAATGGTTCATTAAGGAATAAAATATTGAACAAGTTAAATAATTCTGTTTACTCACTACACCTATTCTTGTTTATGAACACTTCCAAGGCACACACAGAGCTGCATACTTCTGTTTTAACATGCCAGTCCTTTCCAGCAGAAAATACCTAAAAGAGGTATCTTTAATTACACAATATTGATGCAGTCTGTGATATACGGTACTGGTAGATATTTTTAGCAAATAATTTACAAGTAAATTTTCCTAAACTCAAAACCACTTTTTACCACTATTTTGTGCAAAAGAAGATGACGGATCATCACAAACAAAAGGCCTGAAGCCACAAATAGAGAGGGCAAATATAAACTGATCTTTAGCGTAGAAGGAATTTAATTGCAACAAAGCCTTATAAGCATATTTATAACACTTTTCTGTGTGCCAGGATCATCTCTAGATAAAATGGAGTAAGATGAGATCAATATACTATTTTGTGGCAAACGTAAAAGAAAAAGTGTGAATGTTAATGCCCTTGTGGACAGAGGATTTTTGGGGTTGGGGTTTTTGCATTTTGCCTTTCCTCTGCCACTTTTATTAAATTCCTTTTATTAGGAATTGCTGTGCCCTTGCCCACCGAGCAGCTCTGCCTTACAGACGTTCAGCCCATCCTGCAGCAAGCGCCAGCTTCTGCTCCAGTGGAGCTGCTCCTCCCCTCCTGGCTCCTTCCCTGCCTGTCTGCTCCTTCTCAGTGCCAGATTCACACAAACACAGAGCACAGCACTGAAATAACACCAAGTCAAAAATCCATCTCACCAACAGAAACACCAGCAACCTGCCTCTGCCTCTGCCCATAGTGCGCCGCTCAATCCGTCATTCTGTCTGCACATTTTCACACTTGGCCAGAGTCTGCATTAAGTGTTTTTGATAGGTGTTTCTCCACAGAGTGATAATCTGGTTTTGGAATCTTCAGAACAGAAGATCTCAAGGATCTCCAAAGTATCTTACAGACAGAAATTAGAGTAATTTACCTAATGGGTGTAACAATGTAAGAATCAGTTCTGGAAGAGGTCATGTTACCACTGTTTATATTCATACTACATAGTTTCAAAGTAAATGCTCCTTCAAAGGAACAAAATATGGGATTGAGTTAACACCTGTAGAATGCAATGGGGGTTTTAACTCCCTTCACCACCACTTAAAATCCCAGCACAAATTCTAATGGTGGAAATTTAAAGAAAGCATTCAGAAAAAACCTCTCCAGACTATAACCCAGACAACAGATTATCAATATGAGCTGTCTCTTCCCATCCCTCTATCCAAGGTTATCATCCTCAGTATGGAAGTTCAACTGCCTTGGTTTCTATCTCACTCTTCCGTGAAATAAGTAATATTAAAAAGTACATAAAAAGCTGTTTTCATCTTTAAAAAGACATAAAAAGCATCTTCCCAGGAGCTGAAAATCTGTTAGCATCTGGAATTTTGACGAATGGTTTACCAGAATTGCTAGCCCCAGAAGGACAAAAATGCAAATTGTCTCTAGTAGCACAGAAGGTGGAGTTTAGGATTTGTTTAGATTTTATCTTGGGTTTTGACAACTGCTGCTGAAGTAAAATTATAGTCTTGCATTAATTTTACACTTATTTGATAATAATCTAACCTTAAAGCATCTGTTTTAAACTTGATTTCAATTTCGAAAAAACCTAACACCCAAACCGCAAACAAACAGAAAAGATCAACACAAAACAAAACCAACAAAAAACCACAGGAAAACCTCACAATGTCACTTTTTGTTCATGACAAAAAATACCACACCAAAGGCAGCCCAGTCCTGCCTTGGGCACTCTGACAGGCCTCTTTTTGAATTCCAGATTACATTTTCTTCTGCAAGGAACTCCCTGTGACAAAAAAGCAGCAATAAAAATAGATCTAGTTTATCTTTCACTTCCCCAAACTTGCTTTGCCGAATGCTGCACTTGAAGCAGTGCTCTGTTAAGTGCTCTAAAGACCTTGTAGTGCTGTGCTACAGCTGCCAGCCTACATGACAACAGACTACAGACAGACACAAATTCTGAACCGCAGTATTTCCATTGCAAACATTCTCAGGAAGCATCACCCAACTGTGGATGGACCAGGCAGTCACTCAGGGGACCCTGCTAACTTCAGGGAAAGGAACCACCTAAAGTCGCTGTTCTTAAATCTCCAGGGAGTCTCCTTTAAAGTCATTACTATTTTGTTCCTTTTTCCTGAATGACACTTGCATTGAAAGTTCTTCACAGCAATGTCTGTATCTAGGTTAACTGCTGATTGCAGATGCACTGAGCTTTGAGCAGAAGTTAACACTCATTAAGAAGATTACCTGTTGTGATTGAGAACAACCAAAAATCAAACCACCTAGGAAATGCTTAGGACTGAGAATGAACTAAAGTTAAAACCAGTCCCTTAAATAAAGTTACACACAACCCCCTCTTTAATATGAACGTTTGGACTCTGTTCAAAGTACAATCCTCTTGCAGTTACTGGCATAGCAGCTCTGCTCTTAAAGCAGCACAGTAAGAGAGAGTTAATTGCAACAAGTGCTTCACCAAATTCTTAAATGCTTCAAATGCTGGAATCTTAAATGTTTCAGTAGTACTGGGTATCTACATCAAGTCTTTCGAGAACTCTTTAAAAGGAACAAACACCCAAATTCATCTATAAATTCAAGAAAAACTCTTAAGTATAGCTAGTGAATGAAAGTAATTTGTTCAAATCACTAGAAAAACCCTCCCTAAGAAAGTTTCAGTTTAGCAGTTAATTCCAACCTGCAGTTAAAAAGGCACTAGCTGTCAGTCAGTTTTCTCACCCAACTCTATCATGAAAAGAAAAACTGACAGATCACAGGAGCTTGCCTTTGTAAACCAATTCGGGAACTTTCATGCTTCTTATTTGTTAGGTTAAAGGTTAAATTGCTGACCTCTGCCCTCCTGCTTAGCAGCCTTTCCCTTTTTCTGTAAAGCTTTATTTTGGGGCTGTATTTACATGGATTAGTCTCTTTTCACGCTAAGAAGGAATCTGTTCACAGCCAAAGCCTTAGTTCTGGTTGTACAAAAAGCAGTCACAATTATTCAGCAGCAGACAATGACCATATTGTGGATTTACAAAAAAACCACCTCAGCCATGGCAAGTTCTGTCCTTGCTGCACAAAACAATAGAAGAAAAATCTTATCAAGCATTCAAGAGAAAGCAAACAAAGCAGGCCCACTGTGAACTTGATGAAGATGTCAAGCTCCTTTAAAAAAATATAAATCAACAAAAGAGTTTAAAGTCTTGTGAGTAAGACTTTCTGCGCTGAATTTTTCTGTCTAGTTAAACAGTGCCAGCATAGCAATATACTGCAGATTAGTAAATACTTGTGGAATAGGAAAGACTGTAGACAGAGTAGTTAAAGCATGAAGCAAAGAGGCCAAAGGACTCTTCCCACAAAATAGCTCACAGTAACAGAGAAACACTCAGATTTGATATTACTGGTTTGAGGGTTTATTAAATCTCGTAATATCAGATAAGAACATGCCTAAAAATGTGTTAGATAAAATGTGTGACAACCTGCAAAATGACAGAATCTAGTATTTTTTTCATAAGGTGAGTTTCTTTTCAAATTGAGTTCTGTATTTCATTTATACTGTAAAAACCAAACTGTGAACTGTCTTCACAGAAAGCAGCTCAGAGTGCTATTGACTTACCCGGACACTGCAGCCCCAGCAAGCTCTTTGTTAAAATCTTCCACCCTGTTTGTACTTACAAGCAAAGCAATCAAATGGAAACAGAAAAACAAAGCAGCAGCTTAGGAGAATTACAATTCCCAAATACCACCTACCTACTTAGGTTTGGTTACTTTTCCAATCCTGCTTTAGGAAGTTTGGTGTAGCAACACAACACTAAAGATGGGATAGGAAAACTCGTGATATGGGAATTCCAGCCCCTTCAACAGAAAGCCCTTATTTAATGCAAAGAGACATGAATTCTGCACTTCCTTTGATATTTCTAAACCTTCAGCATTTTATCTATTTCTCAATACAGAATAGGCAGATTGGAACCAATAAAATGCTTTCATCTTAAAAAAAAAGGCTGCTCTGAGAGGTGCACAGGTAAGGTTTACAAATCTTTAATGACCTGGTCCAGTAACTTTGCTTATATGTAAGAAAATCCTTCTTTAGTATAGGAGGCACTGGTCTGCCGTGTAACATTATAATCTATAACAAAAGATAATGGTGAGGAGCAGCAGTGTCTGACAGAGACAGAAAGCTGCTAGTTCTACCTGTGGAAGTCCTACCACAGAAACCACAGTGACAACTGCAGAATAATTTTAAGGCCCCAGTACATCGTGACTTCTCCCAGCAGAGTTAAGGACTTGGATTAGTTTAAGTTATACATTTGTGATCTGCTGGGATGGGGGGGCAGGGAGGGAAAGAGCTATTACAACCCAAGGCTAGAACATGAAAAGTAAAGAAGGAAGTACTTAAACTACTCACCAGCTTCTAGTAGGAACAAGATTAGTAGTACATGCTACTCTAGGAGCCAATTCAAATGCAAATTTCATCCTTTCACTCAAACAATGATAAACTACCTCAGAGTTAATAGTTTCCTTCTAAGATTCATCTCCCTTTTCAACTTAGCGGTATGTTTTCGAGAAAAGAAAGAAGCACATGGAGAGCCTTACAGCAAAACCTTTTAAATTCTGTCATAAAAGAAGTAGCATAAACTACATTTCCTTTCCTAATCCAGTGAACATTTGTTAAACTCTAACATACTTACACTTTGTCCATGCAGTCGCATTTAGGCTTCTAACTTACCACGGTTTTTAAAAAAACACTCAGAAAGAAATCCTTTAGCTATACTAAACCATTTCAGCTTTTTCCTTGAACACACAGCAAGAATTTATGCTACACTCACAAAAAGATGAAAGATGAGGTCCTTGGAGAGAAAGGCCTTTTGGCACACTACATGGTAAAGCTACAGATTTGACATACTTTTATAATGTCTGCTTTGGCAAGAACACAAAAACCCCACACAAAAGCATGGTACGTCCTCCCAGACAGGGGTGTAGGGGGTGTTTTACTCTTGTGAGCATTTACTTTCAAATGCTCTTACTTCAGAGACTATTTTGATCGGTTACTTTAGACTAACAAATTCTCTTTTGCTATATGAACAGTTTGACAGTCAAACTACAATTCTCCTCACAGCCCTTTCTAACAAGAGAGAATCTTTGGCTGAGGTCCAGCAACAGCCTTAAATTTGTCACATCCTATTTTTGATGAATGATCTGCAGCAGTTTTAAGATCATAAAGTGCTTTGAAAGTTAAAAGAAAAATTTCACAAGTACTAAGCTTTCACTTTCTTTATAAAGGTATTTAAACTAAATTTGCTAGGAGATTCTTTCTACTTCTGCATCTCAAAAAACCCGCACAAAACAATCTCCCGGCTGAGATTAAAACCATAGGAAACAGTTGCAATGCACTTCTCTACAATGTGTCAATAGCACGGAACTGGACATACAGGAGTGCTTAAGTGAGCTTCAGCAGTTATCTTCTGTAAAAAAAAAAAATACAAATTCTTTGTAATTTACTACCTCAGCTGTGAAGTTTCAGTATTATGAAGTGCTATGACAAATGCTAAACTCACAATCTTATAAAATACTTTTTCCTTCCTTTATACAAAGATTACAAATAGGAAAAGAAATACAGCAAAATAGCAGTATTTCATTGAAAGTTTTTAATTATCTATATCATGTAACAATTGCAATGCATGAGAGAAGATCATGCACCAGAGACACAAAACTTATTAGTTTTACTTTGAGCCAATATTTTCCCTAAAATATTTCATTTTTACAATAAAATCATGGTCATTTTCCCCTCTTTTTCTGAAAGTAAATGTGTGGGGACTGGTGAGAAGCATTAGACTTGCAAAGTTCCTATGCTTGACACACTTATACCTGACACACACAACACAGATTTCTCACGAGATAAATTCCATGCACTGTCACAGTAAAACACAGACTCTGTTCTTTGTATTTTTGTTTCCAGCTTCTCAGTTTTGGTGAGAAGGCTCCAGGCTCCGGAGCAATGCATCCCTACAAAGAGGAAATCAGGGGAGAGGAGGCCTCAGAACATGGACAGGGAGCTCCTGGACAAATCAAACACCAACTGGCAACCTCCAGAGGGTGGGAGCAGGGAAACATGGCCTGGAAGGAATGCAGAGTGACTGCCTGAACAGCCAGGCATCATTTTAGGACAGCTACAGCCCTGCCAGAAGTAAATCTGGCCAAGGACACCAAGGACAACGAGAAAAGCTTTTACAGGTACATTGGCAATAAAAGAAAGAACTGGAAAAACACGTGTCCTCTAAGAAAGGGGAATTCCCAGCTTCCATGGAAACACCAATCATTAGGCAAAAAAATGTTATGGTGTTGTCTTGTCCTAAGGAAATATGTTTTTAATAAGAAATATTCATCTTTATGTGGCCAGTCAGAGTTGCAGCTGTTCTGTTTCACAGCTGTCAAAAAAAAAGACATCACATTTACTTAAGTAAGAAAAATCCATAAGTTTCCAAGTAAGACCTATGAATTCAACAAAGAAAAGCACAAAAAACACCTTTAAATACAACTGAATGCTGGAATTGTATAATGTACCAAAGACTTCATGTCCCAAAATTATACAATTCCTTCTAAACAATCTTGAGGGAAAAGGACAGTGAGAGCACAGCAAGCTGATCCAGTGATAATTTCCACTCTCAGTTCACTCATTTCACTGTGGTTTGGCAAAGTTCTGCCTGGACTGGAATAAAAGAATGTTTGCTTTTTTGATTTCTTTGGTTTCAATGAATTTTTTCTCTTTGTACGTTATTAAGCGTACAAAACACTCCCTAGATGGTCGTGAAGCTTCCACTTCTGTGAATCAAATCTTGGGATCACAGGATAACTGAGGCAGGAAGAGACCTCAGGAGGTCCCCAGTCCAATCTCCTGCTCAAAGACACGCCAGGTGTGAGGTCAGACCAGGTTCTTCATGGTTTTGAAGCAGTTCAGCCTTGAAAACCTCCAAGGATGGAGATGCACGGTGTCTCTTGAGCGAGCTGGTCTAATCCTTGACTCCTCATGGTGAGCAGGCTCCCCACATTCTCTTAGAAGTCTCCTGATTCAGCCTGAGCCTTGTCCTTCCTCCAGGCACCCCTTGGCAGGCCTGGACACCTCATCCTGATGAAGTCCCCGGGTGTGGAACGTTGCTGCTCGAGCTCCCTGCAGCCTCCTCCAGGCTGCACCAGCCCACAGCTCTTGTCTGCTCACTCTGCTTCAGCTTCAGCTTCAGCTTCAGCCCACTCACCGTCCTTGCAGGCCTCCATTGAGCTTGGTACGGTTTATTGGTGTCTGTGTGGAATCCACAACAGATTTTTCCCTTCTGCAGTGGACTGTGAACTTTGAAATACATTAAAGCTTAAAACTTCAGTTAATACTTCACAGTCATATTGCAAATATCCTTTGCCACTTTCTCACTTTTCCTCTTCCAATTTGCTGCCCCATCCCACCAGGGCTGGGGCTGAGCTGAAGTTAATCCATGACAGCTACACAAATTTTCAAATGGCAAAATAGAGGCAGGTTTTACCACCCCACAAGCCAGACAATCCCCCACACTAGGACAGTTACAGCTTTGAAACAATTCTTTCTCCTCAAGATCAAATCAAAAGATTGATATCAGAATTATGAGCTTTTTAAGTATCAATAGCACTATTACACTAGACGCAAAGTTCAAAAACAGCTGCCTTAGTTAATTTTGGGATCAATTAAATGGGGAGAAATAGTTTTCAACCTGCCTGATCATTTGCTTCTTATACAACTTTCATGGATTTTGCTTTTCTCAACAGTAGCTGCTCCTTCCCATGTAACATACACTCCCTGAGTGCAAAAAAGCAAAGTTAATCTATATTCTTAGGGTTTTGGCATGGAAAAGACAGCCAAAAAAGTGGGCACAGACTACATGGAGGTTTCTAGGTGTGTATTTCTGGAATGGTGATTTGCCTGGGATACAGTACAATGGTTAAATACAGCTTGACACTGCAGAGAACCAGACAATCTTCATTCAGAAGAGAAGGATAAAATATCTGGGTATACATAAATCTAAGGCTTTTGAGAATAAAGTATACCTCTTAAGTATAAAAAAATCAGTAAGGAAAAATCTCTCAAAAGACTCTTCAGAGAAAGTAACTTCAAAATACATGACTAGTTAAAAACAATTATTAAAACTCTCCTTTTACTCCCTAAAAAGAATTTCTGAAGATTTTGCACCTACAAGTGCAAAAACACAACTAAGTGAAACTCCCATAGAATCAGTAGGTTTATAGAACAAAATGTATACTAAATTCTCCAATTAAAAACCTGTAAAGTAGTTTCCGTGCTTTTTAACCCACCTTCCCACAGCAGGGAATTAATCCCTCCAGGGGGATGCAAACAAACTTCAAAGAGAAGATTATACCCAGACACTAGTACTGTACAATGTAATGTTTATGGTCAAATTTGTCCAGATTTTCTGGCACTAGAATCCAGGTCAGATGTGCAGAAACAAAGACCAGTTATTAAAAGGGCTCCTGCAGTTACATCAAATAGTTGTGATGGCACAGAGCAGTAGGACAAGCCAAAACTGTATTCCAGCTACAACTCCTATGGAGGCTTTGGCAGGGGAGGAAGGAGTTGCAGCTATTTGACTTTCCTAGACTGTAACAAATCAGATATAAAAGGAGGCAAGTGGCTTTCCAGTCAATAAAATACAAAAATCCCTTCTATTGGTTCATCACACCATATCTACAACACACGTGTGATTGTTTAGTAAATGACAAAAGAAATATTACTTCAGGATATGGTGACTAATCATAATTATTTAATTTTGACAAACTTCCTTATTGTATCATTCTAGAGACTGAATCTCATAAACAGTATCTCAAACTAAATTTTGGCATTACGAATTTCAACCTTTGCTTTTCCTGCTTATTTAATCAAGTTCCTCAGGTCAGATAAAAATGCAATCAAAAATTTCTAAATGTACTTACATGTTGGTTTCAGCAGTGATGGGACTTCTCTACCATAAACAAAGGAATACTTATCCAAATTAATATTATAGAAAAAATATTTGTGTAATTTGATAACAACAGTGAAAACAGTTAACCAAATCATAAGCTGCATCCATGCCTAATTTCCAGATAAAGTCATATGGTCAAAGTGAAAATTCTGGGAGTAGATAAAAATACTTCTGTAGACAAGTAAAAAAGAGGAAGTAAAACTCCAAACAAAAATTTTAAGACTATTTTTTTGGTTTAAAACTAACCATTTTTACATAAGCAGCAAATACCAATCTGAAAAAGCACTTACTTTTTCAACTTAATCTCTTAAAGAGTTATTTCTGTTTTAAAAGACAGAAAGAGACAAAACAGTCAAAGAAACCTGAAAATTGTCACAATCAGGTACAGAAACATAAATTTCTCATTTTTAGTCCTAACTGTAGAAGATTCCACAGAACCAGTAATTCAAACATTTTTAAAAGCTAGAACAGCATCATGTTAAATACAGATTATCTCACAATACATCATTCTTAAGAATAATTTAAGGCAATAAAAAGGTAGAACTACAGTGCAAAGCAGTACCTTTCCCGATGCAGCTGATTCCTGAGTGGGTCACTTCTGCATACACCTCAAAGGTAGTTTCTGGATTTTGTCTGAAACAGAAGGGGGGTATTTAGCACACTGGGAATTTGCTCTGAGTGCACTTGCAGTGAGGCAGTCAGGAAGGGTTCTCAGCACACACACAGAGAATCTCCATTTCTTGGTTTACAGCCCTGGATGATTTCTCATCAGATCTTTGTAAGGTGCTAAATACAGGGATTTTTAAAGGAAAGTTTTGGAAACTTTTCACCAAACTGAGAAGTCACATTGTCCAACACTGAACAAACAGCACCCAGATTCACATTTTCATTACTGTGACCCCAGAGTTCAACTTCATGACATCCAATTGCCCAGGAAAAGGGGAGGAAAAAAGTAGGTGCAGTCAAGAGGGGCCAAACTCACTTTCTGCACAGTACTGAAAAACTTGAGGCTGTATTTAGGATGAAGACAGTGCCCCTTTTTAATACCTGTCAAAATATTTCTACCTCTTTGTCAAAAAAAAGCCATGCTGGAGAATATTGCAAATGCACAAGGTTTGGTCTCATGGGACTCCAGAGCCTTGAATCCAGAAATTTGCTGGATGCATGGAAATAAGTGTGACAGTCAAAAACCATCTCAAACTGAGCTACAAGATGTAAGTGATGCTTCAGGAAAGAGATTTACTTGGCTCAAGAGTTGTAAATATATCAGTAGTAACAGTAAAAAGTTAATGATCTTACTTCAAAACATACAAACAAACCATTTAGTGTATACTTTCAGCTCTTACTAATTTAATTCTCTAAGTGATGCTCTGGAATTATGTCCCATAATGAGTGTGTAAAGGCAGCAGGTGATTATATAAGAAAGAATATTTTGAGTTAATTCCTGACTAACAATTTTAGCTACTCTAGTTTTTTGGGGTTTTTTTGAGATTAAAGAGACTGGAATCATGAAATAGGGATTTTGCAGGTCTGAATATGTGACACTTTATTCTTAGACTTTCTGGTTAAAATCAAGAATTAAAACTGCATAATTATTGTTCCAAATGTATGGCTGCTTGTATAGTGATAATATTGTCTCTTATATGTTAATGCAAACTAACTTTAGAAAATTGCTGTGGTATAAGTTATTTGTGAATTTTGCAACTGCTTTACAGCTAAGGAAGAAAATAATGACAAAACCCATAAATATATGTGCTAGAATTCCTAAGTGAATGATAATTTAAAAAATTAAACTTAACTTACCCAGCATTTCAAAGCAAACACATAAGCATGTCAAGGAGTTCAGCTTAACCCTTCAGAGCATTTCTATTATTTTTAATCCTACTTTGACACCAAAAGGATTAAGGAAAACATTTCTAACCATGCCACAGGCCCACTTAGCCTAACTCAAGTGGCTCTAAGCCAAACCCCACACCTATTTAAACTGACAGAAAAGCCACCACTGCTTTCAGTAGCACAGGATCACACTCCTCAGTTTTACAGAGCACCTCTCAGGACCCACAATGGTTCACAACTCAATTAATGGTAATTTAATTTGCCACCAGTTCCCAACAGATTTGTCTTAAGTAGCTGTTTTTTCCAGAAAACTACACTCATAAGTTATGAGAAATCCAGAGCCAGCTATTATTGTGCAATATAAACCAAGCTTGCATAATTCTCACTGTGCTAATCAAGTTGCAGCACATAACCTGCAAACAGTGGGGTTTAGCTCCATTCCAGCAGTCCCGGACAGGGTGAGGAGGGAATGATACCCACACAGCACCAGGAATGTATTTCTCCTTTCATTCACATTGCTGGGCAGCCTTATCATACCCTCCTTGTTTGTGTCTTTATTTTTAGCACCCTGTTTCCTTAATTAAAAGTTTATAAACTTTTTATTTTTACAGCTAATGGTTAAAACAACAAACACCTTTTTAGTATTATGTTAGAACCCATGTTCAAATTCCTAAGTGAAAGCATCGTGTAACACAGCTAGCAGGAGCACAGACTATATTCCAAGACTTTCAGACAAAAAGACATCACATTTTGTATTTTAATTTTCCAGGACAAACGTCCATTTATTTCTATGAACAGTGAAATTAAAGTAGCCTTCCCAAGTGAGAAACTCGGTATTAAAGACTGCATTCAACAACCAACACCTCAGTATGAGAATGAAGTCATTGTTGGGTTGTGGGTATTTTATAACTTTATACAACACACAGAAACTCCAGCCCCTGCAATCCTCCACAGCACAGGAGTCCTGAACACACACAGCAAGGTTGTGTCCTCCCAAAAATCAGTGACAGACCCACGGCCACTGCTTAGGGAACAATAAGATGCAACTATAAAAATACATGGGACAGAGGCACAAAAATACATAGCACCTCATTTATCTGAGAACTAGGTAATTTCAGAAGGAAATGCAATGCTTCTTTGTAAACACAAACTTAGGAAGGAGGTGTATGAGAAAATAATACTTCTGTGATAAATGCTGGTTGTATGAATTACCTCAAGTCTCTGATGTAGAAATAATATCCGTTTCAAAGCAATCAATATGAAATTCAATTTTATACTGAAGTAAGATATTTCAAGTAAGATATTTATGTACCTTTTATGATCAAAAATTGTAGTTTTTACTGAACTGTAAGAGATTTATTCAGAGTAAAATTAAATCAAGCTCTTCTCCGAGGCTGGATGTACATACTTTACATATCTACAGCCTATTTCAATTCTGTCAGGAGCATTTTTTGTACACACAGGAAAATGCAATAGCACTTTTGACAGAAAGTGTCATTCTGCTTAAGAGCTAAGGCATATGAGAGGAGTCTGACATTGCCTGATAATTAATTGTCTTGTAACAAGGCTTAGTTGCTCAACTCTTGCAGAAAATAAATTATTAGCAGAAACCTGTAATCACTAATTCAATTCAGAAATTACAACTGAAGCCTTGATTAATTTCCACATATTTAACTTTTTTGCCTGGTATTCCCTAAGTAGATAATATTTCATCTTAGTATATAACAAATGTTCTGTTAAATCTCTGAGAGCTTTCCCAGATGTACCCTTGGCATCTATTGTGTCACCAGTGAAACACAACCACCTCTGGAAAGGGACATGCCAACTCTTTTCACAGTGCAATGCCATTGTGCTGAACAGACTGATATTGACACATAATCCAGGATAAATAAATAAGAATTCCTTTCTGTCTTGTAACATGGAATACAAAGGTTCCCAGCAGTGACAGCAGCAGGTTAACAAGGCTCCTGTCCTGCCTCACCTGGCTGGCACGGGGTGCCTGGCACGTTCCTGAGACGTGCCCCCACACAGGATTAACCCAGCACTCCAACCCAACACCCAATTTAGCTTGTTTTGCCTGCAGCTATACAGGAGCCAAAAGCTTACAGGACTTCTGGCAATTCCTTGATTCCTTTCACTTCAGTCTGATGCAGCTACTGATACTTTTCTCTAAGCAATCCTTCACTCAAATGACTCATCATTATACACCCATCAGAAATGTAAGTGACAGATATGCCCAGGTTTCATGCAGAGTCTATCACAGTGAGTGCAAGGGATCCTGTGCCAAGCAGTTTAATATCCCTCACAGTTATCAATCTATGCAGAAAGCAAGGGAATGACTGCCAGATGTTTACTGGAGCTCCAGCATATACTGGTGACACCCCTAAAGGAGATGTGCCTCACTCTACCCAGTTAGCAAACAGTTCTCTCATTCACCTCCAACCTGTCCCAATAAGGAAGTTACTTACCAACATTAAAGTCTTTGCTGGATTAAACATCCAGCTCAGAAAGGCAGACCAGAAAAGCCTCTTACTCAGACAGGCTCTCTCACTCTATATAATTTTAAGACTGTTTTGAAATTTTGTCCTTACACTACTCGAGCACTGTGTTCTGTCCAAAGTGGAAAAAAGCAGTTTATTAAGTGTTGCTCAAGGCAAAGTTGCTTAATCACTCAGTGGACAAATGCTTTCTCACAAAGTCCAAGAAGAATGAAAAGCAATGTTTACCTGGGTTTACTACCCCTGTTACTGTGGCAACTGGGAAAGACATGGATTTTATCTGCAGTCTTGAAAGACAAGTTCACTCTGAAAGACTGCACAGAAAAAGTCCTTAACTCCACTGGCTGCACTCAGTATTTCTAACAGTTCCATCTCCCTGACACCAGTTTCTAGTTGGAGCATCTCACCTGCTTGATGATATTTTCAATTAGCAAAGTCTACTCAAAGTCACTGAAGTCCAATCAGCAGTCACAGACACAAAGATGGCAAGCAGCTTGTGGATTCAGTGTGCACACAAAAGACTGCATTTAAAGTAAGCATCAACCTTTTAACAGATTTAAGATAATATCATCCTAAGAAGTAATTCTGGATCATAATCTTGCAAGTGATCCAAGCAAGGGTGACTGCTGCATGGTCTGAAGCCACAAATTAGAGGTTACAACATACTCCACTGCCAAAACAGCTACAGTTTTCAATTCTGCCTGTATTGGACTGTAAGAGTTTAATCAATTTCTCAGGCTTTCATCTGTGCAGCAGCAGTTGAGAACACGTACTCCAAAGCAGTGCAAAACTCATGCCCACAGTATGCTTAAGGAAGGAAGGTTCATTCCTTTCTGGAACCAACCAATTGCTGCAATTCTATCATTACAAACTCATTATCCACTTACATTTTCCTAAAACACCTGGCTGAATTGACACGTTATAATCTATCCAGCCTGTGGGCTTGGGAAGATGTGTCATCACACAAACTATGCCCCTCCAGTCTTGTATTGAAATTAAACAAAAGAAGTCAAAAGTTAAAACCCAATTTAATCCTGAAGAATCCTGTGTTCAAGAAGGAAAAACAATTGCTCAACAGCACCTGCTGAAACTGCTGAATAAACCCGGATCTACCTGGGTCCTCTGCACTCTATAACCCTTTCACACACAGAGATGCCAGCACTCCCTGCTTGGCAATAGCTTTATTACACTGCTACCTGTGTCCGAGTACACCTCTGCCTGTGTCCGAGGAACTGAATTTTCCTGGAATGGCATTTGAACGAATTGAGACTTTTAATGTGACTATACCAAACGTACGAACAAGGCTTACCAATAAACCAACCACCAATTTTGTGAAAATAAAAAAAAAAAACAAAACAGAACATTGAGGGCATAGATCTGCAGGCCCAGCACATCCATCACTTACATCACTCTCCTCCTTCCCCCAAGGCCCTTTGCTAATGCACTTTGGCTACCTCCTATCCAGGCTGTAGTCCTTCGGTCTGCACACTCTAACCTGGGCTAAGAAATTTGCACTCCTTCGACCCCTCCACACCCCCGAACAGGCGTCGGCTGTGCTGGCAACGAAGATGTTCCCAACACGGCACCCCCGCCCTCCCTCAGGCCTGCACCGATAACATTGCACTGCCCTCCCCGCCGGCCCTGAGAGCGGGAGGGGCTGGGTGTGAGGCAGGGTCGGCTCTCGCTCCTCTCCTGGGGCAGGGCCGGAGGGTCCCGCCGGGATCTCGCCCGGAGTTGGGGTCGGACGGCCCGTCCTGCCCGTCCCTCCGGCCCGCGGGGCAGGGAGCGCTCTCTGCCCTTCCTTCTCCCTCTCCTTCTCGCCCAAACCGAGGCCGCGGGCTCGGCCGGGGTCCCGCCGGCGCGGCCTCACACGGAGCGGNCGGCCGCGTGTCCCTGTGTGCGGGAGCCGTCCGGGAAAGGACCGCGCTCTGCCCGTCATGCCGAGACACGGGAAAACAGACAACGGGCAGAAACTGACGCACAGCAATTTCCACCCGAACACGAGGGAGGCGTTCTTCACTGTGCGAGTGACCGAGCCCTGGAACAGATTGTCCCGAAGTGTTGTGGAGTCTCCCTCAGGGAGGAATATTCCAGAACCGTCAGGACACAATCCTGTACCATGTGCTTTCATGGCTGACTGGACAGGGAGGCTAGACCAGATGCCCCAAAAGGTCCCTTCCTACCTGACGCATCCTATGTCTCTGTGACTGCGGCCGGGAGCGCCGGGGATCGGCAATGGCAGCGCGGAGTGGCCCCGCTCCCCTCAGGGAGATTCGGGCGGGAACCCCGCTCCCCTCAGGGAGGTTCAGGCGGGAACCCCGCTCCCCTCAGGGAGATTCGGGCGGGCCCGCTCCCCTCAGGGAGGTTCAGGCGGGCCCGCTCCCCTCAGGGAGGTTCAGGCGGGAACCCCGCTCCCCTCAGGGAGATTCAGGCGGGCCCGCTCCCCTCAGGGAGATTCAGGCGGGCCCGCTCCCCTCAGGGAGGTTCAGGCGGGAACCCCGCTCCCCTCAGGGAGATTCAGGCGGGCCCGCTCCCCTCAGCGAGATTCGGGCGGGAGCGGCCGCGCTCCCTTCGGGCCTCCTGGGCCGCTGTTAGCAGCTGGAGAGCGGCCTGCAGTGACACTGAACCGCAAGGCCGGGCCGGGACTGACGGGGCCAAACACGTCACCAGCTCGATCCCGAACCCTACATTATCCTCTGATACCTAGGCCAGATGAGGAGCAGGACTGCCCATCTTGGAAAACCCCGTGCAGAGGGGAGCTATCCCCATGGACACAGGCCAGAGTCTCAGACAGATGTCCAGGCACTGCAGAAATCAAAGAAAAGAGGCAGAGGGAGAGTGTGGGAGAGATGCCCTGGTAGAAATGTGGCAGAACATCGTGCACTGTGGGCACAGAGACCAAAGCGACTGAAAAGACAGTAAAACATGACTGGAGAGAATCTCAAGGCCAAGCAAGGTCCTAAAGAGGGCTGGAGATTTCTCAGAAATGGAATGCAGTCTGCCGAAAGCGTGTCTTACATTGACTCAAAACCTGCAGATAGACAGCTTTTCAAACGTGTCATGTTGGAGTTGGCAAACAGGAACAAACAGGTACCCAACTATTTCATTAAACATGATTTATAGGAAGTTTTCAGGAAGGTTTGGAGCATTTCCAGTGTAATGTAGCAATTTTAAACTTTAGTTAGAGTTAAGGATGATCTATAGTGAGGAATGAAAGAATTGAAAATTTGTCTTTAAAAAGGCCTACAAAGTGCAAATCATTGTGCACACCAAGTGCATGGCTGAAGAACCTAGTCCTAGAAAGATGGGAGAGAGAGTATATCCCCTCTGAGATCCTTTAATGTCCCGTTTGCTCCCCTGAGAGCCTGGGTAGGAAAAATCATGCCACCCTCATTCAGGTAATAAATTTAAAACGTGTTAAACACTACGCAAAAAGTCCTGGAAGATTTATTCACAGTTACAGTAAGTCAAAGCCGTGTTTGGGGAGATGAGGAGGAGTGTTTCTCGTACTAATTTGAGTTCTTGAGATGAGGTGTTTCCAGCACAGGTTCCGCCCACAGCCTGTGCCACAGGAGCCCTGTGTGAGCTCAGGGCTCAGCATCCAGCCCTGCCTTGTTCTGAGCTGTGGATGTGCCTGTCCCAGCCCTGATTCCTGTTTGATTCCTGTTCTCTGTGTCATTCAATCATCCCCATATCCATGTAACCAAAATTTTGTAACCAAAATTACTGTGTTCAGACAGGGATATTCTAACCCTTTAAACTCATCAGTCACTAAGGGTTGCACATATAGCCATCAAATAGTGGTGAGTTTATAGAAATATTGTTAAAATCAGTTGCAAAAGCAAAAAAGCCCCATGGTCAGTGATGAGTTAAAAAATAAGGAAGCTGGTAAATACAATGCTGATGCAGTATAAAGTAATGTGGAAAACACCCAGCATTTTTTGAGTGGCTAACAGAATTTCTTCTATTTCATCACTGTTACATTTCATCACATGTTCCTTTTTTGGAACATGGATTGACATTGAATTTAAGAGGTAGAGCTAGAGACTCACAATTTTAGTTTTAGTCTGTTTTGTGTAGTCAGCTTTTTAAAGATTTAAAGGTAAACTTATCAATATGAACAGATGTGGTAGATATTCAATGGGGACATGTATGCAAGAGTAGTAGACTGGTTTATATTTCATAGTTTTGAGACTGGACATACTGAGGAATAAAAGGATGGGTGATTCAAAGGAACAGTTTAAACCCTCTCCCAGAGAAAGTGCATTCAGCCCTGTGTGGGGAAAACAAGATATGAAAGGTGGATTCCATGAACTGGACTGGATAACTGAGGTGGTGGACGAACTGATAGTGACTGCTAACTATCACGTGTCAGGAAAAATAGTGTTTGGCAACTTCATTTAAATGTGTCTTGGTGAAATATCTATTTTTAGGTGACTAATTTGTAATGAGCATATTTTCTTACCCTGGGGAAGAACTACAATGGCAACCTAATGCTGGTATCTGTTCATCAGCAGTTTCTCAACCAGGATCTTGTGCAGGTCTCTGCCTGACCTTTTGAGCAGGAGACATTACACTCACATGGGTCATGTGATAATCATGAGATAATACACTTGAAAAACAATATCATAATGTATTTCAAGAAGATTACCTACCTCGAATTTACAGTTAACAAAGAGGGGTTTAATTAGTAAAAATAAATAGGCATATGTGGGGAAAATTGTGAGGTTCTGTCCTTTCTAACAAAGACACACTTAATGGGTCTGGCAACATGCAAATTCAGTCTATGGAAGCTCTGGTTTAAATGGCTGCCTAATAAAATAGGTGTGAGCTTGTAAATGTGGTAATGCTAAGTCAGAGGAAACCAGAAAGATGAGGACAGGATGAGTGTCCAGAATTTCTTCTACTTAAAAGATAAAACAGACACTAATATGGAATTTGTGCTGTGCTTTCTAACTGTATTTTGTATATATGAAGCAAGCAAAGTCAGGTATATTCTGGAATTCAGGATACAGAACATGCCTGTATTCCCCAAATGGTGGTAATTAATAGGAGAATTCATTTAAAATCTCAATTGGCCAGACACTGAATATTTAAATATTTGTTCAAATTGTGGAAACTATATTTTCTGTGGGAAAAAAAAAAAAGTTAAACGTGATGTAGATGTTCCTGTTGAAGTGCAGGAAATTTTTCTATCTGCGTAATAATAATTCGTGTTCCAAGCTGTAGCACTTCTTTTGCCGTGCTTTACCTGGTGTGTTTATGTAAATAAGGTGCTCATTAGATCCCCAAATGCCATTTGCTGCAGTTGCCGATGCCCCCCCGTCTGCAGCTGATGCAATTGTGTCCCGGGGACAGGGCAGCAGGGACAGCAGAGCCCCCGAGGAGAGCGCGGGCTCCAGCAGTGCCTGCTGGCCCGGCCGCCGAGCCCTGCGTGTGAGGGGCTCAGAATAGATGAGCTGATTAACTGCGAATCACCCTCCCAGAAGAGATGGAGCATTAATAGCAAACAAAAGGGAAGCAGAAGGGAAACTTCAGGCAGAAGAAAATAATCCAGGAATTAAAAAGCTTGGTGAAAGCCTTAGGATGCTTCCAGATTGACCTGGGAGTCTAAGTTCAATACCATAGAAATAGAGGTCTGATACTCTGGATGGATTTGGTGAAGGTGGCTGAGCCTGTATTTTAATATGTAACACACCCACAGCAACAAATGTACATGAGAACACAGCTACTGTTTCTGCTGGGCCCTGACAATCCTGCTGAAGCACAATGTAACCTGAATTTGCTGGGGAGATTCTCCCTGCTACATTTCAGCCAATGAGAGTGGCAACGGAAAAAATGCTGACTTTATAGAGATCAATAGTAAAGCTTCATCTAAAAGGTTATGCCTTGGAAGAGAATATCCTGCTATCTGACTAATATTGATTATAATGTTTATGTACCTTTTTCCTAATTTCTCACTGGATGAATATTAGGAAAATCTCTACCCATGGTTAGAAACCACTGAAAAGCTTATTAAAGATATTTTTTTAGATGTGAAGCAGAAGTTATTTCATCAACCTTAATTTTGTAATTCTTGTTGTTATCAAACAATGAGCCTCATGAGTTATGGATCAGGTCATTCACACAGCCTCCAGAAGTGTTCACATATGTTACTTGAGAAAAAAGCCTGTTCTCAATGCTCCCAGACTGGGATTCATCAGGCATTGTTAGGATAGCTGGTTACCCTCAGAGACATTCACTTATGCCCTGAAACAAGAGAGATGTTTAAACAGCCTATGTACCTATTTATATGGATGGAAATAAGTTACATTGACTAGTTTTCCATTACAAGTTAAGAAACAATAATCTGTAATTGCACAGAGTAAAACAGATCTTTAGAAAACACAGACGAAAACGTAAAACAAACAAACAAAACAGATAAACAAACAGAAGTAGAATTCTCTCACAGCCACCAATAAATTAGTGTGTTTTCTCAGCCACAGAGGCTGAGAAAATAATTCAAAATAATAGCTTCTGTGGGATCAGGCACTGGGCTTCCAAGAGTCTGCTCCTGGTGTTCCCAGCACAGAGGTGAGAGTGTTCATCCTGCCTTCCCATCAGTGGGAACATCACTGGATTGCTTTACTCCTGAGATACAACAGACAGTGGCTCAGCAGCATCATCCACCCCTGCTCTCAGGACCTGTGGCTGTATCTCAGTTCCCATGAGCTTGGGCACCCTCAGGTTCTTCAGGTGCTCTCAGACCCGATCTCCTCCCTGGGTGTTCCCTGTTCTCCCAGTCCCTGCCTTTGCCTCTGCACTGTGGGCAGCATGGCCACAGCCTGTGGAAGATCAAGACAAAACCATCACCGAGTATCTCAGCCTTCTCCATGTCCATCACCTTCTGGAAAGGACCCACTTTTCCCCTGTTTTTCCTATTATCAGTCTACCTACAGATGCTTTTCTTGATGCCCCTGACATCCCTGGCCAGAACTAATTCTATCAGGGTTTAGCTTTCCTAACCTGATAGCTGGCTGTTAAGACAATTTCTCTGTATTGCTCTCAGTCTACCTGTCCTTGCTTCTACCCTCTGTAGGCTTCCTCTTAAAAGCTAAGCAAGCAGTAAAATACCTTCCCTTTCAAGTGTTTGAAGTACCATACACTGAATGACCTTTTCATTTTCCATTCACAAAGAAATAAGAAATAGCTATTCTTATTTCTGATACCTGTGATTATACCAATAGCTATAACTCAGGCCCATGAAATCCTTTAATGTAATGAGCCATGCTGGAGAGTCATTCCCCTGAAGAAAAGAGCTCAAGATGATTGACCTGGAATGGCCTTTTCATTTTTTAATAAAAGGAGATCTAAATATGGCAAACATTTCCCTGTGCTACTGTCTCTCAACAGACAGCTTCCTCATCGGTATCTCTTATGATTAACAACAATTGGTTATTTAATTTTAGGGGGAAACGAGGAAAATGTCTATGAGAACTACCTGGGTTTTATCTTGAACTGTGCAGTGATTTTTCTGTTAGAAAAATGGGGGGTTTCCCTTTACTGATTTCATTGTTTGCATAAGAGAGAAGTAGCCAGTTTGGCATCAGGAAGTCAGTGCTTAGAAAGGTACTATGGCAAAAGAGTGAGCACCTTTTGTTTGTTGTTTCACGTTTGGGTGTACAGAGACTGTTTTTACATTGTCTCCGGCCAGCATCTTCCCCATAATCACTTTTGTTCTCATCTGCTGGAACTGCTTGCCCGCATCATCTAACATAGCCCTTCTCTAATTTCAGAAATTCTTCCTGTTATAAACGTGTTGGGCTTTTACCTTTTCCTTCACCTCAGAGCACTCTCCAGCCAAGAACAGCAGTTTTGCACCCAAAATATATCCAGCTCACCATGAGCATACCTGTGTGTGTGTTACCAAAGGCACCAGGAGGTGAATTAAAGAAAAAATATAGGAAAGATAAAGAAAACTAGGGTGAAATACACATATTTTGAAAAGCAGGAAATGCTCATCTTTCCAAGGGACAGACAAAGTTCTACAGCATTGGTCCCAAATTTTCTTTTAATGTGATTTTAACTAGATGGAATAGGCTTTCCAGTGTTTATCCTCCTCTTCCTGCAGTCTACCAGAGTTAGCAGAACTCCTGTGCGTTTTGCTACCTGATACTGTCTCACACATACATCATTCTCCAAATTTTCACCCAAGCAGCTTTAAATTAACACTAGGCAGGTAATAACAGTAGGTTGCCCACTCAGTGGTTTGCTTTACTCTGGGGCTTTTAGACCCCTCCTTGCACATTGCAAAAATCCTGTGGCTCTGGCTCTGGCTTCTGGGAACAGCTCTCCCCCCCAGCACAAACACTGCCTATCTGGTTCTTGCTCTGAAGCTGTTGAAGACACTATTTCATCTGCCAATAATAAAGAAGCAACTGACCTAAGTTACTCTTCTCTGTTCACCTTGCTGTGATGGCAGAGTGCTGACTGTACCGTTATTGCTCTATAAAGTGAAGTCAGATTTATGAGGCAAAATCTATGATGGTGTGATTCCAGCCAGACGAAAAAAAGCCCAGTATGAAAATAGTTATTCATATCTGTGATAGCCTTTGTCACAGAAAAGATAACCCTCCTGAGCTGAAAGGAATAAGATCACTGATGTAAATCAGACTGCTACATTCAAGTCCCTCTAAGTTACTAATGAGCCTGGAAGAACAAGGATTCTTAGGAGAAATCCAGAACAGCAAGACGTAAGTTGTTGGAGCAGAGGGAAGTACTTACTTCAGATGATACTAAACTCTTGTACAGTAGTGCCTGGCTTAAGCTGGTAGGAGCATGAAAGGGAGGAAAGGAAAAAGAAAGAGATAAAAGAAGTAAGAAAGGGAGGTGTGAAAAAATGAATGAATTTGGAAAAAGGACAAGGAATTTATAAAATGCAGTGTTTCTAACTAGGGGATGTTATGTTTTGTTGCACACCTTCTAGAATAGGAATAATAAAATCTCGGTGTGAGGCATTGGTATAGGCGGTGTTATTTTCTTTGTGTTTTCCCCATCTCACAGAGTTGATGGGATCCTAATTTCAGAGTTTCTAGTAGCAATTAAAAGAACGTTTTAGTATAAAATTAAAGCATATTTTGAGCCAGGCTTCAAATGTAATCACTACAATCACCATAAATCAAAAGACCACTAGTAGTGTCAGCTTCACTGCCCTTCTAAGGAGGAATCGCTTATCCTTTCTGCCACGGGATGGGGGGAACATGATAACTATTGATGGCTCACCACTTATTAAGTTGTCATCAGACAACATGTTGTCATAAGCTATTATTTTTAAATTGTTATTAAGAAAATATCAAATGGCACTTCTGTAATGTAAGCTGTTTGTTTAAACAATGGGAAGGTATGTGTTGATATCAAAATTGAACTATATAATGTTAAAATCTAAGATTCAGTTCATGTTGCTATGTAGAAAATTGATCAAATATTCAAATTTCTACAACCTTTGAAAGCATAACAATGATTAAATACCAGGGGTCTGAGTCTTACATAATTTATTCTCATTTTATATGAGTGTAATTCCATATGATTGCTGAAGCACGACATTCCAACTTACCTTTCTGGCAACAGCTAGTGCTAGGCAGGCAGTAGCTGTTCTGAACTTCAATATATAAAATGGAGTTGATGGCCTACAAATTTCTTTTACTGATTTTCCTGCTTTGGTGTTCAGAAGACATCAGTAATGTTACCCCTGATTGATTCTAGGGTGAGTACGTTCTGGATCTGTCCATTTCTTGTTTGTACTCCCCTTTTGTCCAAGAAGTTCAAATAAGATGTGTCTGATGTCCTGTACCTGGTGGGGGAAGAAGCCTGGTCATATTAGCAATTCAGTGATTCTTGACTGACTTGGGGATTGTCTTTATATTGTCATAGCTGGTGTCTGTAGTTTACTTAATTTTTTAAAACATTTAGCATTATTCTTCAGAGTCACAGTACAGGAGAGATTTCTTCTGAACCTGTAGGCATTGTTTAAGAAAAAAAAGTGAAGTGCTTTATTTCTAGATGTTACTTTAATTAGTTCTTTGATGCTAATGATCCCATTACATTATGGGGGGTAAAAACCAAACACAACCCAAAGTGCACTTATCTAAACAGTGACACTTACTTTATATTTCACAAAAAGTCAATTTTATTTGTGTAATTACTGCAGCTATACTTGATCAAGATATAATGAGGTGATACCATGAGCTAGCAAATACCAACCTCCACTGAATTCAATAGAGAAACTTTAAATAGGCAGTACTGCAAGCCAGCAAATATGTTCCCTTTCTCTAAAATGGGGAAAACATCCTGCTGGAAATGCTCTTCTGAGTCTAGTTGTGACACTTTTGTGGTATAATTTAAAATTATAAGGTGGGGATACCAGTATGCTCCTGTCCTGCTGTCTCTAAATGGAGCCGTCGTTAAATGGAGTTTGATTTGTCCTGCTCTTACAGTTAATGAAGACTGGGTGGTATTTCACCAGGGCTAATGCCCTTGGTCCTTGTTATTAATTCCCCTGGGAGCATTCGCCTTTTTCTAGACTTTCCAGCTAGTCCTGTAAGATGTTAAAAAATATTTTGATACATATGTTAGTTGTTTTAATCCTAGAGCTATAAAGAACTAAGTCAAGAAAAGCCTCTCAAGTAATACACAGGAGTTAGTTTATAAAGTAAGTAAAGCTGAACCACTAAGTAATAGTGACCACAATATAATTAACTTCAACATCCTCAGGGGAGAGATTGTACAAAAAATGAGGAAGCTAGTTAAAAAGACCCTAAAGTCAGAAGTGAGGAAATTAAAATCCTTCGACTCAGCATGGAGGCTACTTGAGCAACCATAACAGGGTAGCAGAAGGCAAGCATAATCCCAAACAAACACGGACACTGACAAGCAAAAACAAGCCATGGGCTGCATGAAGGTTCGCCAAGATTCTTTAGTCAAACATGTATTTTTCTGAAGGTAGAATTACAACTGGTGAAGTCAAGAGGGATAAAACATAGTGGCTAAGATACCCAGTGGAGATTAGAAGGATGACAGAGGATTTGAGGAGCAGATAGCCTGACATGAAAACAAGATTTTTTCAAGTATTAAGAAGCACCAAGTCTGCAAGATGTTTTATAAGTCCAGTGGGCTATTTGGTAGAAAAGTAAGAAAACTAATGAGAATACAGTGACATTGAAATGTAAGTAAATGACTTGTTTGCATTAGCATTTCCACACAGAATTTAGGGTAAAATAGGCATACCAAATTTTCTCCTGTTCCGTAATATAGAGGAGGTTTTGTCAAACACAGTAATTAAAAGATGTGCTGGAACAAATAAATAAATTAAACAAAACCAGGCTCCTAAGATTGGAAAGTAAATAAATAAATTCTAAGGGGATTTCAAACAGAAATTTCTGAACTACTGACAAGAACAGACAATCTGATTAAAATCAGTGCACATAGTAAAGTAGAAAGCATTTATCCCCTAAAAGGTGTAAAGGGTAGTTCTGGAAACGTCAACACAGAGATCCATATACATAAGAAACATAAACTAGTTAAAACAAAATTGCCCATCCCTTGAGTTACGATGATGTGATCAGAATTCAGAGGCTGCTCTGAAAGGCCACGCTTCTGCAGCCCTCCAGAACAGTGACCTCCAACACATATACAAAACTGCTTCAGTATTTTAAAATGTACTCATTTCCAGCTAAAAATAGTCCCATGGGAAGTGAGTAGTAGAATACAAGGTAAATGTAAGGCATTCTTGTGCTAGAAGTGTAGGGATGGTGAGGCCTGACCTGGGGTGTGCAGCAGAAAGGAGCCAGGACAGTCCAAGCTCACTGGCAGCTGTAATTAGGAGAAACAGGCAGTCTAACTGGGACCTTACCCCAAAATGGACGGGGCTCATCTCTCTCTACAAGTGCCTTTTTCTCTCTATAGAGTTGGGAGCTCGGTGTAGATGTAGGGGATTCACTGCTGCTAACTCCTACACATGGAAGGAGAAGTGAGCCAGGTCCCTTACCTGGAGCTAAGGAGGGTTTTCCCTGGGAAACATTCTGAGGGTTCTGGTCGGACTCATCATTTCTGGGAACACTGGGTTAGGTAGGCTCCTGGTTGAGTGGGGTATTTTGTATTCTCCTGGGTTGCTGCAGAAGACACTGCTTTTCGCAATTAAGAAGATTGCAGTTTGAACATTTCTAATGTCTTCTAAACTAAAATGTTCCAGAATCAGCAAAGTAACTGGCAAAATGCTGTGGTTTGTAAAGTGAACCTTTAGGAGACTGATATTTTTACATTAACTTGGCTATCTATTAGATAACCAAAAACTGTTGGAAAGAAACCTAAGGGTGTTATAAAGTGACCAGCAAAGAAACAGAAAATGCAAAAATCAGTCATAAGTCTGATAGTTTATTGAAGTAAAGCATACCAAATTCTGAAAAACATTTGGGGAAAGGGAACGTGCAGTGTCTTTTAGGAGAGTACATGTTGCTCAAGTTTGCATAATTAAGTTTCCATAACTGAGAGGTCCTGGCATTCAAATTAATTCTATTTCTTTGTCAAGATTATAATGTTACATTGTGATGCTCAAAGTTACATTCTGATATAGTTTAGTCTGCTTCTATTTCTAGAGAATCCCCTCTGTTTCCCATCCTTTGCTACCTTGTGTCAGGGTTGATGTAGCAGTTGTGCGGCTCTCTGGAGGCACTTGCTGCCCATCAGGCTGGGGTGCTGCACACAGGCAGAAACACAAGGCAGTGAGTCCAGCTGTGGGAGGGGGTTAGAGATGTAGAATGAGAAATGTGTTATGTGCACACAAACCTTCTCTCTAGGAGGTGATTACCTAAAGTAGGCTGATCTGTGAACAACACAAACTTCTCTGCTAAAGCTGAGAAATACTATTCCGATTTTGTCCGCCTTTACATTTCATTGTTTGGAATTTTTGACTGAATTCTAGATTCTGACATCTTGTCTTTCTTGATTCCCCTGACTTTGTCTTTTCATGGTTCTTCAGTTACCTCTGTAATAATGTCTACACTTACCCTTCATCCTGATATCACATCTCCAACTCTCTGAAGATATTTAGCGGAATTATATTTTTTGCTGCCTTCTCCCCCTTCCAGTCCAGTCTTATTCTTGTGTAATCTCACAGTCAAACAGATTCAGCTATCATCCCTATGTTCTCAATTGTCAGATCCACTTATTTATTCTGAACCTGTCTTCTCCTGTTTGAAGTGAAATCTCACTTTGTTTTCTTGAAATGTCTTCATAGATACCTCACCATCATCTGCTGTTCAGAATGGGACTAAACAGAATTCCTTCCCAATTCCTTCTCCGCAGTCTTCCCCCACTGATTCCTTAATCACTGTATACATTCTGCATGTCATTCAGCTTCTCACCATGTATGGTCAGTGCTTCTGGTTTGAAAATGTATTTAACTTGAAGAATGTCCAAAACACTTTACAGTAATCAAAAAAAGCCCCCAAAGGGTGATTGAAATACCGAGCTAGCAGAAGGTGATACACTGGGAAGGCTGGACATGGCAGTATTGTCACTACAGCAGAGGAAGAGCAGCAGTACAGGAAAGTGACCTCGTGCGCTGCCCCCGGAGCTGTGGCTGTGACCCGGAGGAGCCCAGCCAGGCACAGAGGGAGTTCCCTCGCCAGGGCCCTTCAGTCGGGAGCTCCTCTGCAGAGCCTCCCAACGTGGGGTCCAATTAGTGCCACTTGTATTGGGGAATATTTTTCAGAGACCTGCTGAAAGCAACTGGAACAAGATTCTCAGATTAACTTTGCACAGGCCACAGCTCCAGAGCCCTTGATCATTTTCATTCGAGGCAGATTTTGACTGCAGTCTGTAGGAGTTTTTGGGCTAATGAAGGATCAGGTCCATCCTTTTAGTAATTTTTTATCGTTACGTGGTTCCTATCCTGATAGCCACTTTTCAGTCTATATTTTCATTGCTTTTCCTTGAAATTAGGAATACTAATGTTTACTACTTCTGTTAAGTGCTTATAGTTATATCAATAAAATCCGGGTAATATTTAATTTCTAGAATTACCCACCTGCCACTGAACTAACAATGCCCATATAAATCATTCCAAATGAGCACCTTGAGAGACGTCAAGTCCCAAGTTAATATAAATGCTGGAAAAAACGCAGAACAGAAACTAAAAGGTCCATCAGCTAGACTTTTTATTGAAAAAAGAAAAGGTATTTATTCACAGATATCAAATCACACTAGTATGAGAAAAACAGAGGGAAAATTACTTAGTAGTCATGCAACCCTGAATTTGGGGTGTTGTTGTCCCATGATTATTGTCTTTTGGTATGACTCAAATATGAAATATAGAAAGAGAAAGGGAGAGAGAGAGAGAGAGAGAGAAAGACAGAAAGAAAGAAAGAAAGAAAGAAAGAAAGAAAGAAAGAAAGAAAGAAAGAAAGAAAGAAAGAAAGAAAGAAAGAAAGAAAGAAAGAAAGAAAGAAAGAAAGAAAGAAAGAAAGAAAGAAAGAAAGAAAGAAAGAAAGAAAGAAAGAAAGAAAGAAAGAAAGAAAGAAAGAAAGAAAGAAAGAAAGAAAGAAAGAAAGAAAGAAAGAAAGAAAGAAAGAAAGAGAAAACTGAGCTGAAATTAGCCTCCTGCTCAGAGGGCACTGGGTTAACTTGTCCATCTCTTATCCAGAGATAGTAAAAAAAAAAAAATCTTTAAAATGTGTGTAATTCTCAAATATACTTGAGCTAGAGCATATTAACTGTTAAACTATCAATTATTTGTACCACTGTTTAAAATACAGGAGAAAGCATTAGCATTGTAAAATGTTAATTGGCTATGTTGATTCCAGGAGCCAGGCAGACATCCTTTGTGCTGATCAACTCTTAAAGCTGAATTATATTGCTTAAGTAAATTATTAGGAAGATTTGTAAACAAGTAAAATGATTGATAAAATACAAGGAGGAGAAACATAAAAATACAAAACAGTATCTTCTGTTTAGGAGCTGGTAACTGTTCAAGCAAGGAATGACTTTGTTCAGTGTGACTGAATGCAAAGACCACTGCCTCTATTTTATATCTGCACTGAGTTGCTGGCTCAGATCAGACAAAGGCACCGTGCAAAACTATTTTAAGAGAACTTGCTCCTTGCCACGTAAATTCCTGCTACCCAGCGATAACTCACAAATACTCCATTGGGAAAACTGGAATCATTAAGTAAACAATTTAAAAGTGAAGTAGAAAGTGCTGGTTGCTCTAGCTCAACACACCACGCTGCTCAGATACAGGACTCCTTGCCAGTGTAACAACATATTTGGAAATAACTGGAGTGCCCATTTTGTCCCTTGTAATGAGGTAGTGAGGCCAGAAGTGGTGAGTGGTGGAAAGACAATGAGGACATGAGCAGCTTCTGCTGCTAATCCAGGCATTGTCCCTACTCCGTGGGGATAGCACAGGACTATAATCAGTATCTGGTGCTACTGCAAAACATATTATTTAACATGTATTGTTTATCACAATGCCAACTTCATTGATCTGCTATGAAACTTATACTTCTAACAAGTTTTAAACCCAAGTGCTTCCTATCTCTGAGTTTCTGGGTTTCATTTCCCTTTCCCCCCTTTTTCTGATCTCTGCCCTGCTGGTGGCTGAATTGAACAAAGCGTTTCCCTGTTGCGGGCGCGGTGCTTGCAGGAGTTCTGGGTACCTGTGGCACTTGCACCTTCTCCTGCTGGCAGGGCCGCGTGTGGGCACCCTGTCCGTGCCGGGACTCGCTGTCCCCGCCGGGACCCGCTGTCCCCGCCGGGACCCGCTGTCCCCGCCGGGTGGTCCCCTCGGAGCGGCGCGGGCGCTGCGGGGCCGGGGGTGCCTGCGGGACCCGGGCGGACCAGGCTGGATTTAATGAGCGCGTCTTCACTGACAGATTCATTATTTGTGTTCGGTCGCTTCAAGTCAAAACTGATTAGTTACACTTACTGCAGCAAAGATTTAATGATTTTATTGTTTATCTTCAATTTATTTTGATTAACATCTCCGTTCTTTTCATTGCGAGTGCAATTAGGTGTAATATAACAGCGACTACTTTAATTTTGCTGAAATTAAGATGAATAAGTGACGGATTATGGCACTTTGTTTAACAAATAAATCATAGTTAAGAGGACTGTATTAGTAATAAATGAAAAAAAACAGGCAATCTAATTAAAATGCATGGAGCTGATTGTTCAAGTTTCCAGAAATGTAATGAATTTTAATTTCAGAAATCAACTAGATTTCAGTCTAGTACTTATGTATTGACAGTAAGATGACAGAAAGGCACATCATTTTGTAAATCATCTTCATTTCTTTTATCATATTGGTAGAAGGAAGTACAAGCGATGAAATGAAGATGCACATTTAAATTTTTTTAGGAGCTAGGATTATTTTGTCAGAAAACACTGCAATTAAGGTATTGTAAAAAAAGAGTCTGAGGGACTGAAATGAGGGGAAAACTCATTAGTTCAATTCTCACATGTTCAGACTTCAGCATTTTCTGCAACAGATGAATATTCTCCAGGTCCCAGCCACAATTTTCTTTTAAGTTCATAAGATTCAATTCACCGCCACACAGCAACAGCCTCAAGACACGTAAGATGGGAGAAAGAACTAACATGAAGAAAACTGAACTCAACAAACAGTGAGCAAATCAAGATTGCTCTATCCAAGCATCTCCAAATCATGGGGCAAGTAGCAGGGCAGCAATCCCAGACCCAGCTTACTGTGGGGGTCGTATGGGCTTAACTTCTGATTGAGGAAAAGCAAGAGGAAAACGAACCCTTCAGAATCAGAAACTTTATCCCTCTGATGTTTAAAAGACCTTGTATTTGACAGGACAGCTTTGAAGATAAAGACCGAAGCACTCTCCAGCTACAGGCTGTTCAGCACCCCACACTGCTGCCTGCAATGCACTTCACTCCAGTTTCACACAGTTCACTCGTGCTGGAAGGGAGATGGGGGAGGCATTTTTGAGTATATTGTGCTGCATTTTTGATGCCACTGTGCCTGGGCCAGGCTCTCTTTACAGAGACTGGAAGGGCTCCATTCTGCACATTTCCATCATCCCTCTTTCCCACCCCACACTGGCCAGTTGCTCTCAGCCAGCCAACATGTAAATCTGTGAGGTAAAACATGCACTGCCATCCCTGGCTGCAGGTACGGAGATGAGTGAGGATGAGAAGGGACTGCTCTCTTTTCCTTAACGTGCAATATTCTTTTTTTTTTTTTTTTTTTGGAGGGGTGGGGGTGTTGGAGGATTTCATTCAAGGGATGAAGGTTGAAGGAAACTTAGAGCAAGATATAGTCTGTTAAAACCTTGTTTTGATTTTTTCCCCTATGTATTAGGAACTGGGGTGGGGGGATGTGGCAAGGAGAGGAGAGAGAGGAAATAGAGAATGAATTATGAATTCCTACGATCACAAAACCTGCAAGAGTACTTTGTTCTTCCTAAACTTTTAAGCCATCTACTTCTGTTACTGTTTCTCTCATAACTGCTTTAAAACACTTTTTCAGATATTCAGAAGAAAGTCAGCATTGAAAGAAGTACTTATTAGGATTTAGTAGCAATTTTTGAGGATTTTTCCTACCTCATTTAGAGCTTTATTAGTGTACACTTCTTGAAATACAAGAATTTCAGTGGCAATGCAAATTTGTTCCAGAAAAGGAACTTCTTCACAGCTTTGAAAGGGACCTAATACTGTATTTTAACAAATGTCTGCAAAAAAAGAAAATTGAAAAATAATTCCTGTCCTATGGGTGTAGCAGGAAAAATCACTGAAGCCAGTTTTTTATCAGTGTAAAATAAATAAAGGGAAGGAGGAGGTGAAGTGAGCATCTTGTAAGGCCTCTTTTCTTTGTCCCTGATTATACTGATCAGATCAACTCATTACATTGAAATAGGTAGTTCTTCCTAAGAATACAAAATCAAACAAATAGATAAATCTGGGTTCCTGTAGCAAATCAATATACCAACTTATTTGCAAATGTTATCTCAATCTCTTTTCTAATATTAGCTTTCAATATTTAATAAATAAATAGATGGTAGGTAAAGACAGAGCAAGAGGGGGAGGTAGAGAAGAAATGATGCTAATGACCAAATGAACCTGTAAAAAGCAGCCCTGCTCTGACTGGAGCCCCCATCATCAGCTGAGTGTCAGGCAGGAGAGCCCGGGGAGCCGGGGGAGGCTGTGAGGGCTTGGTGAGCTGGAGACTGGCAGCACCATTGGTTTGAAAGGGCCGTGATTGATTTGTCACCAGAGGCCCATTTGACTGGGTGAAAAGCCCTTCTGATCTCAATCTCTCTCTGCCTCCTTACCTCTGCTGTCCTCTCCCTGCTCCACGCTGGGAGCTGGCACAGCAGCTGGGCAAGGGGGCTCCACCTGGGGCTGACACACTGCAAAGGGGTTGAAGGTCACGGCTACCGAAACTCTGTGAGGACTGGCAGGGGACATCCAGCTCATCCTACTTCTCCCTTTCTGTCTTGCCTCTAGAGCTGCAGAGGTTTGCAGAGCCCCAGTGCACATCCACACAAATCCACCAGCACTCCATTCCCCCAGCAGACTCACAACCAAAGCCTCTGTGCCTCTCTCCTTCCCTCTGCCTCTGTCTCTCTCGCACACACTCACACACACACTCACGCACACACGCTCTGTCTCCCCACCCCTTCCACCTTCCTGTTATCTGTGGCTGGCAGAAACCTCTAGATCTACAAATATTAATTACAAAGGACAACGAAAGGTAAGAAGGCGTCAATTATCCAAAGGTGTCGTGATGTTATTTCAAGTCAATTGCAAATGTGTGAGGGGGAAGATTTCGCCCCAGTGATTCCTGTCTGCTTGGCTGATGGGGACCGGAGCTGATTCCCTCCCAGAACTGCTGCAGCTATGCCTTAAACCACACACTTTCCAGCAGGAGCCATCAGCACGGGCCTTTCTGAATTCTCTTTTTATTTCATTCATTAAGGGCATTAGGCAAGTTGGAATTTGTATGAAAAGGATCCTATGGGAATACTGTCTCCAGGGTAGGTATTTTCATGACTTTCCACATCCTGGGGCTCTCTCTGTATCTCTTCTCTTTCTCTTTCTCTTCTGTTAGATGGAGCTTTAAAGGAGGCTGCCCTCATCTTCCACCTAATCTGGGGAAAGGAAGTATTTTGAGCTGCATATATTGAGTGACAAAATATTTTATTTATTTTATGAAGTGGAAGATACTAAGAAATTGCGAGACCTTTCCAGCTTAATTTTGTTAATGGGCTTTGTTATTATCATTATTATTCCTATTCCTATTTTCAGGTTTTTCTCACACAGGAGTTTCTAATGACAATTGCCTTCATTATCCAAAAAGAAAGAGATAGCAGACTGGACACAGCAAAATAATATTAATCAAACAAAGGCAGAGTTTAAATTAAAAGGTCTGTTGTGTTCTCATAAAAGCAGGACAATCTCAATACTCTAGCTCATTTCACTTGGCAAAAGAACGTGGCATCAGGTTTTTAACTTTAAAATAGTTTAATGAACACGAATGGAGAAATAATTTTTCTGTGTATTTAGCAGTCTATAAAGAAGAGAGAATGCTTTAACTTTGATCGCCACAATTAGTTCCCTGGGTATCTAGAGGGGAACAGGGCAGCCCTGGGAGCCTCAGTTCTTTAGATACAAAAGCATTTAGATCGCTTTAGAGCAGTTAATCCTGAGACTGGCTAGGGTCCCTTTTGTTTTCTAACTCCATTGTGGGTTTTGTTCAGTTTTTTCTATTCGCATGATTGACTGCCCAATGGATGCTAATTATCCAAATGTCGCTTCTGTCCTTTGAGTGACTTTCTATGTATTATGGGCAACTGTCATGCATTCTGTCATTCTATATCATATTACATGTATTATCATATGAAAATGGTACTCTGCATAAAGGAAGGTGTCTGAACCAGCAGATGCTGCAGATATTTAGAGGACTTGCCTAATTTGAATGGATTTTCAATAGAAAAATTGGTCAGAAAGCATATAGGGGAGAGTCAGAAATTGAAAGTTTATCAGGTAATTATTTTTGTCCTTTTGCTGTTTACATGATAATGTACAAGGCATTACTGTCTCTGCTTCTGAAATCTGCAGCCACCTTCCTCCTCCCGAACCAGGCAACCCGTCTGTATTTTTTAGAGTATGACAGCTTAAGCTAATTAAACTGATATCTGTCTAAAATAATAAGCCCAGAAAGTTAGAATAAACATTATGATTATAAGCAGAAAAGGCAGCTATACAAATGTGGCATCAGTGTTATATTTTAATGATAAACTAGAATTCCTGTATGAAAAACACTGGATGTGGAATTATGGACAATAATAAAGTTCTGCGAAGAAATTTTTCACTGTAAATTTTTTGCTTAGATCTTTATCTCTTTCCATGATATTAATAAGGCTGAGGGCTAACAGCTGCAAACATGAATATTTTTTATTTTATACATATGTGAACATATATTTAAAAGGATATCAAGGGAAAGATTTTTACTGCAATTTTTCTGCTAAAATAAACTTAAGACACCTCAGTGTAATGTGCATGCCAACACTTAACAGGAATGCAAGATTTATAACGATAGAGCTTTTTAGATTTGCACTCTGGGGTCCATTGAATCCATAGGCACATCCAAAGTTCCCTATCCTAAAATGTTAGGATAGTGTTTTATATTTGCCATTCACATGAAATACTGTGGATATATAACACTGAAATTCGTGATCTTGAGTTTCATCAAATATATGTGCAATAAGTTTCCATTAATGGTAAAGCTAAATCATGGGAAATGTGTGCTTTAGGAAATAACACAAAGATGCCACAGAAAGCCTTGCTCTGCTCTATCAAGGTGCTTTGAAATTTTACATGATCAAATATACATGATCAAGCTGTGCTTGTTAGGGTACGAGGGGCTCCAAATGGTCAATGGCTATTGATCAGGCTGTTAAGTATTTGTTCACGATTCTTTATATCCCAAAAGGTTCAGGGAAATGAACAGTGAAAAATTACATCAGAGTCCACCTTTGTTTGAGATTGATGTATCAAAACAGAGAATTCATTTGCCAAATCTATTGGAAAAAATGTGTAGTAAATTGTGACATAAAGGCTCCAAGCACAGGGCATTTCCCTTTTTAAAATGATCTTTGTAAAATTTTAAGTGCTAATTAAAAATGTAAAAACAGAGTCTTTGTAGAACGTGGATAGTGAATTATTGATAAGAGCAGATTTACACAGCAAAAACAGAGATACAATCATAGCTTATCAGTTCACCTTTACGTTTTACTTTACATTTCACTCATGCCAAAAATTTTTTAACTGAAGTTGCAATAACAGTGATGTGAAGAATCCATAAGGTGAATATGGAAATTTCTGTTACTCTTTAAAAATAGTAAATCTTACTGGGATCAGTAAGTTACTATCTTTTGCTATCTTTTAGTAATTGAATACATATTACTGCTTATGAAGAGTTCAAATTAAATGTGGTGGGTTTTTTAAATTATAATGTCATCTGACAAACATCTCAAAATATTTGAATAATAATTCTTCCTTCTTTCTTGAGATTTCTACAATATATGTTTCTACAAGTTTATCATATATTGTTTATTTTAAAGATTATCTGTAAAGTTGGTTCCATAATTCTAAATATTACACATGGAAAGAGAATGCTAATGTATAATTCTTGCAAAATCATACAAGGCACACTTTATTTGATTTCTTAATACTATACATTACATAGATTCATAAGCTTTTTCCTGAACACAGAAAACTCTGAAGAGAAACTTACTACACCCTAAAGAAAACTGAACACAAAGAATTATTTCTGCAGATATTTGCCTCTAAGAAATTATAACATATGTCTGTGTCTGAATTTGCAAATAGATAGATGGTTACACACACATATGTTCATCCACACACACACAGCCTCATACTGTGATATATCTTATACATATTTATACAAACAAATTTACATACTGCATCTTTGGAAATTTGAAAACCAGCAATACGTATTTTGTGCCTCATCCTAAGGTGGTAATTCCCTTAAAATTACTTCATATTTTCCAAGTGAGAATTACATTAGGAAAGAATCAGCCGTGCTTATATAAAAAGTTTGCAAAGTATAAAATGGGCAAAATGTCCCGGATTGGTGGGAAATGCCCTCTCACCTTCTCGTGTCTGACCTGCACTTAATTAATCTGCTCTTGTCTGGGAGCGGGCAGTGAGCGAGGCAGCGCAGCAGCAGAGCCTGCAGCACTGCACAGTTCCCAGCACACCCAGCTTTTACAGAAAACCATCGTGCCCCAGTACATTTGTACGATTGCACTGCCACAGTTTCAATTGCACTTGTCTGGCTCGGTGCTTGTGCCGGTGCTGGCCCCGGGGTCCCCGCGTGTCCCTGCCCGTGTCCCCGCCCGGCCCCGCTCCCGCTGCACCGCGAGGTTCCAGTCCGTACCTGCTCCCGGGCTGGGAATGGGGCTGCGCAGCCGGGCGGTGCCATTCAGGTACTCCGGAGAAGGGCTCCGAGTGACAAAATATTGACTGGATTTGGTATTCACTTATGAAGGATGACGTTAGTGCCACAAAAATCCCTGTGATGTACAGGGAATAGTTAATTAATTAAAGGACCTGCTAATTGCTACTTGAGGTACTGTGCGGAGCTGCTGAAGAGTGCTTGGTGCAAGGTTAGGTTCTCAGTTTGGAGTGAACATTTTCATTTAAAAGATTTCTTTAAAGTACATCCTAATTTTTTTAATGTTTTTTCAAGTTACTGTATCTAGTTCAGACTCAAGTGTTCAATTGAGCTTCAATTAATTATAATATATAGTCAGGGTTCTTTAGCTGGGATAGATTGATGGAGAAGCTTTGTTTCATTTGGTGCAGGTGGCACTGTTTAATAAGCACAGGAGAGAGTGAATAATGTAGTGTTTGCAAAGAGAAATAAATGCAAAATAGAGAGGTGCAATTAGATCAGCTCAGAGAAATAAAGGATAAATATTAAATGGTCAGGTATCTTGCAAATATCAAATAAAATAGTAATAAGTATCCAGTTGAAAACTGCCATTTTAATTTATGACTAAAAGCACTGCTTTAAAATAAATCTAGTGAACAAGGCTTCTGCCTTCATTAGGCAGGCACATTTCAATATCTGGAAAATACCAGACTGCTAATTTTTAAATTCTACACATTATTTTTCTGATACTGCAGTATAAATAGATTCTAAATTTAAAATACAAACACAACAACTTAAAAAAATTAATTTCTAAATTATATTAAAATGCCTTAACCTTTGGCATTCTTTTTTCTTAATTTGAGCTATGTTATATTGGGGAAAAAATTACGCCATGGAAAATTAATCTGGGAAAACTTGTAAATCATTATCAATAATGTACTAGCCAATGTGGGGCTTCATGGCATGCACTAAAGATGAAATAAAGTTGCAGACAATTATTGAAAAGAACAACAAAATTGCAGATTAAAAAAGTAAAAAAGCCCATGGAAATTAAAATCTTCTAATGGCGCACAAAACCCCAAACCAAGTATATACTGCTGAAAATAACAAATTAGAAAAAGAGAAGAAATATTATCTGACTTTAAAAAAAAATTAAAAAAAGATCTGGGTATCTGGTAGCTAAGAGGATAGTCCTATAAGCTACTTAACAAAAGAATGTAAATGTATTATGCATTTCAGCAACACTTCTGCATCTAAGAATTTCAGCTGTAGACAGATTTTCCACAGACGATGCCCCCCTACTGCTAACCTTTTAAATACACCTATAAAATACAAAAAGTTCCCAATCACCTCCAATAAAGGAAGCTTCCTTACATTAAATGCATCGAATATTTGTGTTAGAAATCTGAAGTGCTTTCTGATGTGGTTAAAATCACAAAGAAATGTGTTTGTAGAACAGAAAAGAACGTATTGAGCACATCACTCTGAACATTTGCAGATGGACACAGAGCTGGGGAAGTTTGTGTATAAAGTATGGAATTAATCATATTCCTGGGCTCTGAATATTCAAAGGAGGCATTACCATTGGAGTCCTTTCTCTGCAAACCTTGTTGCTGTTGTGTAGCCGTGTTTACCAAAGCCCTGATCCACCCAATCGGGGCAGGCTCCCAAACCCCGCGGATTGGTGGATGCTGAACTTGTAAAATGTTTATGAGGGAGTGTTTGCCTGTCCTGCAGCCCGGGGTGCCCTGCTGCAGCGGAGCTGCGAGGCTGCTGCACACACAGCGGCTGCAGGGACGCCACGGGGAGCCTCAGCTCAACTCTGTGTGTCTGGGCAGAACAGTCCTCACCCAAAAAAATAACCCTCCCCAGTTTGTTGAAAAATGGAAATCTGTCCATTTACATTGACTTCATCTTCCTACAAAGGACCTTGGTACAATTCTTGAGTTCTAACTGGAGAGCAATAAATCTGTAGTAAACAGATTAAAAATATTAGTAAGAAGCAGCTGCACTCCTAGACACAAGAAAGAGACGTTTTTGTGATCTTTGCCATGTTTGTGCATGAATTTACTGAATTTCTAGTAATTGCCACTTCATATTTTGTAAAAGTTATTCTGTTTACATTATTTATTATAGTAGATGCTTGTCAGGCAATCAGATCTAAACACATCACCAAAAACGTACATTCCCCAAAATAAAACTCAAAGCTATCTTAAATATACAGCTACTGACCTTCAGAATCGTGTTTTCTTTACCAATTCACTGTAATAAAAATGAACATTTTGTCATCACTTTGGGAAACTGTGCCAAACACCTTAAAACACATGTCACATGCCAACTTTACTTCATTTTTCTCCTCAGGGAATAGATACATCTGGAATCATAATCACAGATAAAAACCTTGACAAAATTGCACATGAGCCCAGCCCTTCTCTCCAACACCTACCTTTTCATAACATTTAATACAATATTAATATCGGTTACGAAAAAGGCTTCCAACCTTTACATTTCTGACATAACATGTTCAAACCCATATTTCACACTTCTTGTTCTGTTTTAAGTTCAGTGGATTTAACAGGACTCTGGAGAGAAGATCATGTGGTTGAAGATTTCCCTCCCTCTTTGACACCCGTAGAGGCAGTTTTGGAATTGTTTAAATAGCTGTGGCTATATAAACTGAAATATGTGAGACATTGGACATCTTATTTCTCTCTCACATCTATAGATAAGTGCTTGTATTTTCCTCTGAAATGAATTGCTTGTACCAGGGAACAACAATTTCAGCACATCTGGGCAAAACCTTCGGAATATTTTCCTTTTAAACTGTATTATTTCCTTTTCCTGCATATGCCTGGTTTACCAGACAAATACAGTTAGCTAGTACATATAATGATAGTATTTGGTCTTCTTTTATTTGTGATTGACAGTTTTTCAAATCAAAATAAAACACATTCTCAGTCGATCATCTTCTTGAGGGTGCGCTCCTGTTTTAAGCTCGGTTTGCTTCTGAAGACAGCCAGAGATCTCACTCCACCAGGGGTAAATGGTGGAATTATAGATCCAACAGATCCCAGACTCTCTGAAAAATGCTTGGCTTAATATTTAATAGCTAATTCCTGGACTGATATTTTTACTGCATGCTTTTATCAAACATTCTTCAGCTGGTATTGCAAAGAAAAAGAATTGGAAAACTTTGAAAATTTCCATTTATGATTGTGTTTGTAATTAATCCCATGCTGGAAGTACCTCCGGCAGCTCACTGTATGGCTTTGTTCATGTCAGAATGGGGAGAGCAACCTCTTTTTGTTACATATTTAACAGCTTTGAAAGACATTTTTTTAAACAGCAAATGTACTAGACAGCTTTAAAGCAGAGGACATTAAATAGGGGCCAATTATTCATTCAGCAGCTCTATGTGCATCAAAAACATGCATACCACCAAATTTTCCTGAGACAAAACACTTAAATTTCCCATGACTCAGACACCATTTCTGTACTCACTAGAGAAGGATAGCAGTCATTCACAAAAAGAAACAGATATAACATATTTCCTACCCTGGAATACCAAAAAAAAATATTTTTGAAGATATTCATTTACAATTTGGGGACAGCTTTGGTGGCAAGAAATGTCCTATTTTTAAATGGAACAGTGTTCCTTGTTGAGATAATTTCATTATTCTCTTTCATTTTAAAATGACCAAAAGTGTCTGACTCGGTACATAAGAAGTGCAGAAGGTGATCCATGAATGGAGTAATAATTTGCCCGAACCATTTCAAGTCAGTCCACGGAGCTGCTGGTCTGTCTGCAGCAACTTGGGGAGAGGAAGAGCTGAGCTGAGCTCCACTTGCTGACAGGAAGCAAACTGGCTCACATTTTAGGAGAACAACATCATTGCCTATAAAAATGAAGAAGAGACAAAATAAATAAAACCAGTTAATGTTGTAGTTAACTTGCAAATCAAGTAAATCTGTTGGTACAGTATTTTAGAAATAAACGATAACAGCATCACACCAAACACACATTTCTGAACATATACGCATTCTGATTTTGATTTAATGGTATCTCAGCGTCAACTATTGCTTCCTTTGCTGGTACACACTTCCTGATGCCTACTGTGAAGGGTGCCCATATTTACAACTGAGTAAGATGATTAATTACACCTTGTCAATCACGGTGCATGAAGACATAACACCACAGCAGACAATGAAGAAGATGCCTGAAGCTACAATTACATTTTAATTCATAGTTTATTGTATGTTCCCATATATTGCAGTCTAATAACCGTAGGGGCATCGAAAACATATGAGATATCAATCACTCTGCCCCTGGTCTTTCATGTTTATATTATTCCACAGTCTTTAAATTACCATAAGTAGTTACTTAATTTCTAAGCTTTCTTCTCTTCTCTCTTACCTTTTGCTTTCATTTATCTTTTATTCTTAGTATCTTTATCCAACAGCTATAAGTATTTGATGGAAGTTTGTAGCTCACTTAAAATCTGTAACAGACAACCTGAAACCCAGCAATTAGCAAAGACAGCTTAGACTTGTGTTCCTTTGTTGAAGGAGGCGTTGAATCTTTTGTTCTGATTTAGTCACGGTAGCTGGGTGGAAGCTGGTACCTCATTATGTGGTTGGTCTGTTTGTCTGGTAGGTAGCAGATGGTACTGGAGATGACGTTACCAAGAGAGGCAGGGTAGAGAAACTCAAGACCTGTGATTTGTTCACCTGTCACCTATAACAAAATACAGGTTAAAAGACTTTATTATTAGCTGCACCATTTTTTAAATTAAAAGACTCTTATTTCAAATGAGCCTGCATTTCATGCTGAAGACGATTTTGCTCTGGCAATTTTTCTGTGGCTCATTATTTGAAGGTATCCTTGATTTTATTCTGAACAATGTAAATGTCATTCATGTGTCAGTGTGTACATTAGCAGCTTTATGTTTACATTCTGTTACTCTCCTTGTGTTTTGGTAGCAAGGGTTGGATGTCTTCTTGTGTTTGTATATCCATTAGAAGGAAATCAGAGATACCCTGTGAACTGGAGGCCGTGCCATACTTTTCCAGTGTGCTCTTGGTATTATTGGTTCCATCCACTGAGGCAATTCAGTAACATAAAATACTGCATTTTAGTTCTGTTAATATCCTAAAATCTTTTTGATAATTAGCAGTGTCAGAGTGTACAAGTCCATGACCTTTCTTAACTGCGAAAAGTGCGTAATCAGTTCAGTGATAGGGAATGAATGTGGCATTAAAAGGTGTGAGGATATCCTGGTGCACAGCTCTGAGTGAGGATGCAGCCCTGGTGAGCAGAGGTGAGCCCGTGCTGTCCCCCACGGGCTCTGGGCTTTCTGCTGATCCACAGCTGCTCCTGGAGGAAAAGCTCCCAGCACAGACCGGGCCTGAAACGTCTCACAAAGTACGGAGGAAGGGAAAGATGATTTTATCAAGATAAGTACTACACAGAGCCACTAATGGTGCTGTAGGATTGTAATCTGAATTCAAACATGAGCTTCCATTGTTCTCAAGGTCTGATTTTAGGACAGACTTTGGATGGTTCCCGCAGATGCCAAATTAGCTTCCATTCTGTATGGTTTTTTGAGGGGTCTTGTGGCTATTTCATATGCGTTTCTACAAGGGAAACTTTGTTCTCCTCTGTGACATGCAAATGTCTTTAACTACTCACAGCAATCCCAACAAAAAGATGATAAAAAGCCTCAATTATTGTAAGAATGGAACGCATAAACCCATCAAAGTCTGGCTATAAACAGAAGAATTCCAGTTTTAGCAAGGATAATCTTAATTGCACTACACCTGTAAGAGGCAAATGGCTCTGTCAGAAAACAGCGCCTGATGGGAATGAGCAAGTGATGTAATAATTCATAGCCAGGAAGAGGCAGCGAGTCTCATGATCTAAGATGTTCATTCGCGTTTACCTTTCGTTCTGCTACCTTTGCTAACATAATTAGAAGTGCGATATTTGACATCTTTAATGGTAATTAGTCCTTCCTTACTACCCACCTCCTGGATAAATATTTAGACACCATGAACAGTCTCCCTGTGCGCCCTTTGTCTTTCCTGGAGACTTTCTGAAGCTTTTCCTCAAGTTCAGAGGCCTTCCTGGCCTGGTTTTCTCACAGTCTACTTGGAAACAAGAGATGCGAGAGGCCTTGGTTTGTGGAAGGCTCCACAAACTGGAGTGACTCAAGTTACCATATTCTCACGGTGAATATTTGTCATAACGAGGGTTATTGGGTGCATTCAATTAGCCATAAATGTTAGGCTATCCGTGGTCGCGGAGTGGAAGCAAACTCTTGAACGCCTTCTCGCGCTGGAGTTGTGCCCCGCAGTGTCCTCGCCATGGCCCGACACGTGGAACGCCCNTGCAGACGCGCCGCTCGCAGCTCCGCCGCGGCTCCGGCTCCGGCTGCGCTCCCGCCCCGGGCCCCGCGGGCCGCGCCGCTTTAAGGACAGAGGGGGGCCGCCAGTGCCCGTCCCATCTGGTGCCCGTCCAACTCTTCCTCCTTCCCCTTGGCTTTTTCTTTTCCCAATGAGCTCCAGCGGGCTGGGGGAGGAGCGGGGGAAGGAGCAAACTTTGCCCCTGAGCTGCCGCCGCTGCCAGCCCTCTGGACTGTGAGTGCGTACGGTGGGCATCCGCCCCAGCCTCCCTGCAGCACCAGCCTGCTCTCCGCCTGCTGCAGCCTCCCTCTCCCTTGCTTTCTCCTCTAAATTTCGCACAGTACGATGTAAGGGGCTTGTCGTAATTTTTTTCCTAATTCTTATTTATTTCTCACCGAAGATGGTTTAATTTTTTTTTATATTTCTACTATTTATTAATTCCTCCCAACCGTAAGCGTGCCCAGCCTTCTGCCAGCTGGGCCAGAGCATAAAGCCTGGGACTGCACCTGGGCAATGAGCCCTGCACTGAAGAAGCCTCCTAGAGAGATGTGCCGGGGCCGCGCAACAGACTAGATCCAAGCCCCGAAGCCTACACCACCAGTTATCCCCTCTCCCTCATCCCCTGCGCCCGCCTTTCTGCACCCCATCCCTTGAAACCTCGGATCAGTGCCTGCGCCGCGCTCCGGAGAGCTCTGCCGGGGAAAATCCCGGTGCCCAAGGAGAGACGGGGCGGCCGTGCTAGATGCATGGGGGAGGGCTCCGGTTAATGCAAGTTCTGGGCTCCTGCAGGGACCCCGACAACTGTCAGCAGCTACAGCAGCTCGGGCCCTCCTCCTCCGCGTCCTCAGCGATGCTTTTCCACAGTCTTTCCGGCTCGGAGATGCACGGGGTCATCGACGAGATGGATCGGAGAACCAAAAGCGAAGCACCGGCCATCAGCTCGGCTATAGACAGGGGAGAGACGGAAACGGTAGGAGCCGAAGGAATGGGAGTCATGCGTTCCCCTAAACATACCGAACCCCTCACAGATACAGCTTCTCCCCTAAAATAACAGATCGGGGGGAGACGTATGCAAAATACTAAATCAGAAGAAAATTAAGCATAAAGGCACCCCAAAAGATTAAATGAAACCGCGGGGAAAGGCATGAAACTGTTAATTATTAATAATATGCATAGTAATAGTAACGCTTGGGTGAAATGAAGGGTACTGCTCTTGCGAGAAAACAGATAGAGCAGCCTTTTGGTAGCGTCCAAGAACTCCTTCCCTTCCCCCAGCCTGTCCGGCCTTCCAAAGTTTTTAGGAAGAGGCAAAGTGTGGTTTTATACCAATAACATTTTGGCACAGCGAATTTTTTATCTGCAGAATGGAAACACAAACCCCAAAGAATCAAACTCTGTGTTATTTTTCAGGTAGGATGCCTTAATGGATATAGTCTTTTTAGCATTTATTTAAGAAGAAAAAAACCAAACACGAGTGTCTTTTAAGTTGTGGGGTTTTAAAAATAATTTTAATGTGTGGGTTTGTAAACATAGCAAAGAGAAGTAGAAGATATGTCTCAGAGACATAGATGGATGCGAATTTTTATAACTTTACCACATTTTATCTTGTCTGCTGATGCGTAGTCCTTGTATATTAATACATTTAGATAATAAAAAGATGCATCCATCTAACTGGCTGGCATTAAGCTGGCAAAGTGGAAGAAATTTTCGAACTGTCTCAAGTGATTGAACAATTTATGTATACTATACTTTTTTTTTGTTAAGAAATTACAATTCTGAAGTGAAATTATCTCGTACACTGGTTAAATGCTGTCTTGTAAACTGATACAGCCAAATGCAAGGAAGATCCGTTCTCAGGTTTTCAAACTTCATCAGTATGTGTTCTTTCTTGTAATGTTATGTGAAATTTGCTTTAAGGTGACAGTGAGACTATTTAATCTTGGAACACGGGCTGGAAAACGGCCTTTTGTACTATAAGGGTGGGATGCGATGTCTGAACAGTTTTGGTTTTCTTTTAAAAAGTTGATATTTTTCCGTACAGTAAGCCAACATCCAATGATCTTTGCTGGAATAAATACTGTGGCGTGGTAGTTTTATATAACTATATATAAACTGTATGGATACACGTGTGTATATCACAAATAGTGGGGTGGAATACTGGATCCCTGAATACCATTTCTAGATCTCAGAATATTTTTGTTACTGGAAAAGCGAAGTAGGAGAAAACCGTTATTTCATGTAAAGTGGATTTACAAGAAATTACTTTGGTTATAAAACGATCCCTGCTCGGAGTTCAGTTAATGCCTTAAAGAAACAAGCTACCGGTGGGTTCCTGTGCCTAACACCAGTGGAGTGCCAGGGTTTTATTTGTGTGGAGTTCTCCTAGTGGGAATGATGCGGTGCAAACGGGAGTGCTCACAGAGATGGGATTTTGTTATCCCCGCAAGCACAGGATGAAAGCGATGGGTTTGGCATGTGCTGGAAAACCAGCCTCGGTTCCTTTCGATTTCCTCCGATTAGCTGTCTTTGCTTTTGCTTTGCGCGAGGATTTAAGGCTCTAGAGGAGGTAAAAGCAAACAAACAACTTCTCCCCCGCCCCGAACCAAAACAAACTGCGCGCTGGGCACAGCTGTAAGGAAACGTTTCGGGTTCTCGTGCACAAGAACAGATCCGCCGTGGGCTTTTGTGCAGGGCGGGTAAGAGTAAGTTGGGACCGAAGTGGGAAGCAGCACATTGCGAGGTCTGCCCCAGACGCTGCTCCACCGAGCCTCCTCTCCCGAATGCTGTTTTGAGGTGTCTGCTGAAATAAATAAGCACGCTTAAACGGTTCCGATATTTTTCCCTCTTTCTTGTTCGGTAGAAGTTGACAGGATATGTATGAATTTGGGGTTTTTTGAGGGTTTCGATTGGATTGCGATTTGACACTAAACTATTAAATTATATAGGGCTTATATTTAGTTTTATTGCTTCCAAGTTTATACCAGCATAATCTAATGTGCTCTATTGGTTTTTACCCACTCTCATTCCTACACGTTTCCCACTATTTCGTTTTCCTGATAAAACATTCTGCACCTCGGATTTAGCAGCGCTGATCTCCTCCGCAGCTTTATTTTCTGATCCCTTTAGCGCTTTGGGTCACAGCAGATCGCGATCCGTGTTGTTTGGAACCAGCTTGCAGAGAGCTGTGTCTGCAGCACTGTGACTACTGGGGGTTTGATCGTAATTCATTCGGAATTTTATAGCTAGGAAAATACACACACAGACACGCTCCACATACACGCACTCACAGAGCATTAGCTATGCAGGCACTCTCAGTATATCCATAATAATAAATTTTTAAATTAACTATCTGCGATTTGCCCTACTCCGTTATTATTGCGCCTGTTTATTGAACAGCATCTTTTCTTGGTTTGAGACTGGAAAACCCACCACAAAAAGAAAAGTTCTGGTCTGATCCGGACGCCTCCCCTAAAAGCCAGGGTGGTTTTCTGTTTGTCTCGCCCGCTTCCCCGCCTCCTCCCGGGAAGGTGGGATGCGGCGGGACCCTGGGGACCGGGCGCGGGGCCGGCCGGGGCGGCGGGCGCGGAACCCCCGCTCCTCTGCCAGCAGAGCAGCAGCCCGGCCCCGGCCGGGCAGGGGGAGGGGGAGCCCAGCCGTGCTTAGGAGTTTCTCCCTCTCGCTAACGGTCTGTAATTGTTCTCCCCCAGCAGACCATGCCTTCCATCAGCAGTGACAGGGCTGCCCTGTGCGCCGGCTGCGGGGGCAAAATCTCCGACCGCTATTACCTCCTGGCTGTGGACAAACAGTGGCACATGCGCTGCCTGAAGTGCTGCGAATGTAAACTCAACCTGGAGTCCGAGCTCACCTGCTTCAGCAAGGACGGCAGCATCTACTGCAAGGAGGACTATTACAGGTACAGCCTGCCCTGGGCCGCCAGCCGGGGCCGGGGACGCTGCCCGCCCTGCCCGCGCTGGGCAGACCAGTCCTGACGAGGCTGCCGAGGGGATCCGCGGGCACGCGTGGGGCAGGCTGTGAGCTTCCCAAACCTCCCCGTGGGGAGGGAGACTCGTGGTGAGGATGAGTCCCGTGTTGCCGGGATGGGGGCAAGGCCCGGGCACAGCTTCCCCCAGCCTGCTTTGGCTGCTGGGGCCTTCACCAGGCGTGCCCTGCCCGGCCTGCTGCGCTGGGCTCGGAGCCGGNGCCTCTGCCGCCCGGGGCCGCGGGCACGTTCGTGGGCCGGGGGTCGGTGCCTTGTCCTGGTGGGCTCTGCCGGGGCCGGAGCTGCTCTGGGAGCTGGGTAACGGGACGGAGTCTCCCCGCGCTCCCGTCCCGGGATGCCCGCCCGGCTGGGCTCCGCTAACGTCCCGTCTTTGTGCCGCTGCCCCGGCCGAGGTGGCCGCCCCGGGGCTCGCAGCCCTTTGCCGCCTTCCGGGCTGAACCGAAGGACGGGGTGGGGGGGAATGTGCCTCTCACTGTCTCCTCTGGCCTTTCTGTTTTGCAGGAGGTTTTCGGTGCAGAGATGTGCGAGATGTCACCTGGGGATTTCTGCCTCCGAGATGGTCATGAGGGCCAGGGATTTGGTATATCACTTAAACTGCTTCACTTGCACCACTTGTAACAAGATGCTGACCACTGGCGATCACTTTGGCATGAAGGACAATCTGGTGTACTGCCGCCTCCATTTCGAGACTCTCATCCAGGGGGAGTACCAGGTGCATTTCAATCACTCGGATGTAGCCGCTGGGAAGGGCCCGGCTTTGGGAGCGGGCTCTGCCAACACTTTGGGACTGCCTTATTACAATGGCGTGGGGACTGTCCAGAAGGGGAGACCCAGGAAAAGAAAAAGCCCGGGGCCTGGAGCAGATCTGGCAGCCTACAATGCAGGTAAGAGACCCCCGCCTTCCCCCAGAACAGTTCAAATGGTTTGTTTCTGTTCACTTCCAAAGGGGGATTTCCGTTTATTTTAGCTTAAACTGTTAATAATAGTTTAGCTGCAGCATAATTATTGAGATCAAGTGCTGTCAAACTGCAATTACAGAAGCTAATATGTTAGCATTTTTCACTTCAGCTGGAAATAAAATGTTTTGAAGCAAGGTCATCTGGTTAAGGGGGGGAAGAAGGGGGAGTGCAGCCTGAAATAAAATCTGGAAACCAGAGATTTTGAGTTCACACTTCAGAGACCCGTGAATTTTCTTTAGTGGCTACACTCTAAAGCTGCTGACGGGTGAATTATTCAGCCCTGTCCCGAGCTCTTGTATCCCAAAGTTTTGGACGGAAAGAGGAGGAAGTGGCCTTTTCCCAAGGGTCTGGAGTTGGAGGTGGCCGGGGGTGCGGGGCTGAGTGTGCCCGGGCAGGGCCGCGGGCAGCAGGTGTCCGCGGGCAGCACAGAGCTGCTCACAGGGGGGAAGTTCTGCTGGAGCTTTGTTCTGAGACGAGACTCGCAGAGGCGTGGGGAAACTCGCGGCATCCCCCTCGCAGCCCCTCGCTGCCCGCGGCACAGCCCCTGCCCTGAACCGAGCCCAGCAGCCGCAGGAGCGGCAGCGAGCCTGGCAGCAGCTCCCTGTACCCAGTAGCAGAATTTCCGATGGGTTCCCTCGTTTAACCTCCCCACCGCCACAGCTCTGTAATTTTACAGGCAAAGGAATTCGAGCAATCTCTTGCCTCCCCCCCTCCTCATCCCCGCTCCCCTCTTTCCCTCGCTCTACTTCTCCGTGTAGCCGCCACCAGAGCGGCTGCCATCCCGGGGGCTTCCTGCGCTGCTGCTTGTGTGCAACGGGAAAAAATCTCGGACAAAACAAAATTCTTTGGTGTTGGTTTTATTCGAGGACTCGGAGGCGGAGCTGGGCTTCTCCCCAGTCCAGTGTTTCCCGAGCCGAGCCCTGGGGCCGTCCCGCCGGACCCCGGGCACCGAACTCGTTTCCCTGTGTTGTTCTGTGCCTCGGTGCCCTCTGTGCTTCTCCGCTCTTCCCAGCCTGTTTTCTCTTTTACCAACCTGGTCCGGACGTGTCCCGTAGGGTAGATTTGCCTTCAACAAGTTCCTCTTTCCCGGAGAGGGCGTTCGGTAAAGGCCAAGTTTGCTGCGGTTTTTTCCAGCCGCATCCCCGACAGCTGCGGGCTGCGCCGGGCGGCTGCGCTCCGCCTGCGCGGGAGGAGGAGGAGGAACGGGGGAGGAAGGCGCGGGGAGGACACCGAGAAGTGCAGGGGGGCTCGGGGCTCGGGCCGAGGGAGGCAGCCCGGGAACGGGAGGCTAAAGGGAGTAACAATAGCGTCAAACGGGGTGGTTTGCACTGAAAATGGCAGGGAGGAAAGGCGCATCTCCAACCGGCAAGCGCACCTCGGGAACAAAATTGCTAGCTATTATTGGTTGAACTAATTGCTGAATAATTTGGAAGTAGTGCGAAAAGCAGTTGTAGTCCCAGTGGTGAAGGTTGATGAAAAGTGGATGTAGTGTTCTCGCGAGTAACAGTTCAGCTTTAAAATATGTATCAAAAATGCATCTTTCCCGTTAAAAACTATCTCGTTTTCGGAGGGATTAGCTTTTAATTGTGCGTCCGCTGTCTCCCTGTGCAGGGCAGATGTTCAGATTCAAAGGACCTGTAAACCGAATCAGCGGCATCTGTCCTGGGTGGGAGCACAGCCTGAGAAAGTCTCACTGCTCCCTGACTTCCCAAATAAATCGCCTTTAACTGCATTTTGAAAAATTCGTTTACAAAATAATTGCCGTCCGACTTTTTTGTCTTTCAATCGTTGTTTAGATCCTGCAACTCAAACTTTAGAGATCCTCTTTGAGTAACCTCTGTCTTCTTTGCTTAAGCTGTTTATCTACTTAACTATTTACTAGACCTGTAATCGACTAATTTATGCGGTAATAAGTGCCATTGATCTTGGAAATCTGACTGGGTTGCTCGTTGATGTAAAATTTTACAAACGAGCAAATTATTGCAAAGCCTTCGATTTTGTGCCTTTTAAAGAGAAACCATTTTAAAATGTGATCGTTTCTTTTTTTATTTTAATGGAACTTGTCGTTTCCTTCTCAGAAATGCACTAGAAATGCACAGTGTTGTCCTCCGAGGGCAACTGCCCTGGTGATTTGTGCAGAATACTTTGTGTAAATAAATCTACACCCAGAGGTGGTGGGAAAAGAGGGACCATAAACTTGGCAGAGTCGAGACTGAAATAATTTTGTATATTGCAACAAATATTCATCTACAACACGAATTAGACTGACTTTTTTCCCCCCTACTTAAACGAGGCTCCGTTTGCAGGGGGATGATGGGTTTAGATGTGGATAGAGCCTGACAAGTGGAAAATAGCTTAGAAGGATGCTGAAACTTCAAAAAGAGTTCTTTTTCTTTCTTTTCTCTTTCTTTTTTTAAAGTGTGTTCCTGTGATCATAATTTCCTCCTTCACTTGTTGGAATGGAGTTTGATGGGTTTTTTAGGTCAGTAAATCAATGGCTGAAAGCTTGCTGAACACAGGAGCACCTGTAAAGAATTCTGAATACTCCCTTTGTGAATTAGACCCCAAACCTCCCACAGTCTGCTATGTTTTATTCATTTATATCTAGTCTAGCTTTAAGACGCTAAAATATCCTGGAAAATGACAGATGTATTGCGCAAACTTGGGACACGACGAGCTGATAAAATGCCCATGATCGATGCAAACAGCCAAGATATTAAGAAACACTTCCTTCCTTTACGAGCAGGAGGATGTCTCGTGCTTTGCTGAGGGAATATCCAGGCTGGACACGCTCGGCGGAGGGGACTGGGGCTTGGGGCGGCTTCTGCCGGGGGAGGGGAGGCTGCGGAGGCGCCGACCCAGC
>VXBR01003155.1:213852-245522 GCA_013400215.1 Cisticola juncidis | reverse complement strand
GGCCCCTTTGTTCTCCCGCCCCGCAGCCCCGGCCCGGCCGCGCTCCCCCCGGAGGCCACCGCGGCCGGGGGGCCCGGTCCTGCGGCAGCCCCGGGGGGCACCGGGACGCTCAGCTCCTTTGTCCGAGGCGGCCGGGAAAGGCCAGGGGAAGAGGGCTTCTAATCCTGCTCTTCTCTGTCCTGGCCTTGTGATGCTCGGCCTGGGCTCCTCAGGATTGACTGGCTTTATCTCCTCAGAAATAATCCTTGAAATGTCAAGATTGAGGCAGCGCTGTCTTGGCTGTTGCTCCATGGCTTGGCAGGGACACCCTCCTTTCAGTGCCACCAGGCACCTCAGAAGCAGCCAGGGTTACCTTGCCTGCTCCTGGTGCTACAGCTTCACCCCTTTTAATTCCTGTGGTGAGAAGTTCAGCAATCTGCCTTGTCTAAGTGTCTTCTCCTTCCTCCAAAGAGAAGGACTGTGTCTGTACCTGTCCCAAGCACCACTCAGAGGACTCTGTCTCACTCCTGTCCCCTTTGACATAGGTACCACAAAGTCCTCTGCACCTCAGACCAAACAGCAAATGCAGCTGCACCCCTGCCTGATCTAGTTAATCACAAGTTCCCTCTCCAGGCAGCAGGAGGTTAAAACACCCCTTGACTCCGATTACAGAAGGAAAGGGGTGTGTGTTCCTGAGCCACTAGTGAGAGATAACGCACACACAACGTGTCTCCTGTTTCATCACTCTTTCAGAATCAGGATTAGTTTTCTTTCTTTTGGCGTAATCTAACATGTCAAGCAAAAGCTACTAAGAACAAAATTTCCCCCAAAGGAAATTTCTCTTTCTCATCTTCATGTGCCATATCCTTAGCAAGCTACTAACTACTAAGCACACACTTTGCCCCGAATCCCAAGCCATGGGGGGCTCTGGTGATCTGAGGGTGAAGCAATGTTCCAGGCTCTCCTCCTCTGCCAGGCTTGGTTACAAAAGCACCAGCACAGCCTGCTTTACTCTCCTGTTGTTTGGTTGAGGGAGGTGTTATGCATTAATCTGTAAAGGGCATTTTGGCTACCAATATCAGAACGTTTTCCTCTCAGTCTGTGGGGATGTAGAGATGCTGCCCATGGGCATCACCATCCTGTGCCCAGGTGGCCCTTATGGGGCTGAGGGTGTTTGTGCTGCCACTGCTGCTCCAGTGGAGGCTGCGGGGGCAATGCCTTGGGTGGGAGGTCTGGGGAAAGGCACAGGGCCTTAGAAATGGTCTAGGGTCAAAATGAGACTTGGCACTGCTGCAGAATTTGTTGTATCAAAAAATAGAAGCGAAACACTCATTAATTTAAGGCTCCTCTATTCGACTGGAATTCTACCAATTGTATTTCTGAAATCCCAGCAGGAGCCTGAGACGCTGCAATGGAATGGAAATGTTACATATGGATAGTTCAGCAATTCCTTTGGGAGATGCACAGGACACCACAAAAGAACAGGGAAGACAGTGCCTGGAAAACAGAGGGTTGCGTGAGGAGCATGTACAGTGTTAGTTTTACACCCTGATGCCTTTTGCAGAAATTCCTCAGCTCTTAAAATCTCCACTTACACCCTTGGCCCGTTCTGTGTATCTGTGCCTGCAACACCCATGGACGTTGCAGATTCTGTGAGAGATGCAGATCATATTAGACTGAATAAAAGAGCCTCTGGAGGATGGTGCCAGGCACCACAACCAAATACGAGGGGGAATTGGCACCAGCTAGGACTATTTATGTCATATTGGGTGATTCCTGGGAGTAGCCAAACCACTTGCACCAGTCAATGAACACCACACAGCCTCATGCACTTTCAAAATCTGTTCTGCAGCTTCCATCGTAGACAAGGACTCTTAAATGGTACTTGTTTACTGTCATTTTAATATTATTTTTTACTTAGTCGATAATGGGGTAAAATGATGAGAAATTCCAAGTGTAAGTTGTTCCTTTTCCTGTCAGGGCTTGATGAAAAGCTGACACCCTCATTCCATTCTGGAAGGGTTTAGAATCAGTTTTATATCCTTGGATTCTGAATGTATCTCATTCTCTATGGGGCACGTTAAAATCCAGCTCCTTGCAGCCCTAGGCTTTGTTATGTTGCATATTAACAGGAACCAGACCTCAGTCCTGCAGACAGATATTTTGATGCATTTCCTCCTATGTCTGTCTTGTTATTTCTTGGAGGGTTCAAAAACCTCTAAGATGACGCACAAAGGTCTTTTCCATTACTAATATCTAAAATTCTTTGGGTACATTTTAAAAACAAGCATGATTTGGTTTTACATTTCCATAACAGAATTTTCTGTGAGCATTATTGTGTTATTTATCCCAGTGCTCTTTATGTCAGGAATTGTGGCTGTGAAGCAGACTGGAGCACATGTGATGACTTCAGATGGGCAACTGGGTCTCAGATCTTGAACCCAGAAAGATTTGGGTACATCCCAAACATCTCCATTACTACTCCATTGTGACTCTCTCCCTTTAAGTATCTTACACCTTTTAAATTCAGGTGCTTGCAGTTTCCCATGCTGCTGGAAAACAAGCAGAAATGCTTCTTATGGCCAAAATTTGGCACAAGATCTGGAGGTCTGGAAAGGATTTATACAAATGTATGCACATGCACGCACACACGCACATAGACACTGACATTTCTGTATACAGTACCTTCTTTAGCTGCTTTTTAAATTGTAGGAGTACAGAAACACACAGAAAAGTTCGAGGCTTTGGACACTTTGGCCATATCTGTTAAGCAAATGTGCTTTTGGGCTTAGAGCTGGATATTTGCAGGCCTTGCTCTATGTTGTGCCACAGCTTTTTAGCAGGTTCTGAAAGGCTGAGGTTTGTAAAGCAGCTACTGTGGCTGCTGCAGACCTGCTTAGGGAGCCTGTACACATCTGTACTAAGGATCGTGCATTTAATGTGGATTTTTAAAATCTGTTTTTGATATAAGCCTGTCAGAATGTGCGTGTTTTCTGTAGGGCTGAGACCCACTGAGGGACAGCATGAATTCAAGGAACACTGTAAGGATAGGTGCATGAGATGTACTCAGTTGTAATTAAACAGCAATAGTGGACAATTGAAAACAAGCCTGCTCACGTGTTTAAGAAACTTAACAGCAATTCATGTTTTAAAAAAATTTTTGGTAATTTTTCATGTGCTGTGTAGAACAGAGATAGTGATTTTTCTTTACTTTTAGCATAAATCTTGTAGGAAATTAAGAGGGACTTGTAGATATTTGGACAGGAAAAACTAATTAACGACAGTTTGTCAGAGCTAATTTTCAGTTATATTCCTAAAGTTTTATTGGATTTAAGCTCAGTCCTTAATGTTATTTTAAGAGGGTTTCTAAGGTTTACTGTATGCACAAATAAATGAAAAGCTACTTTTGATCTACAAGATTATTTTGCTTGGCATTCAACATTTAATACTACTTGATAATTTTTACAGTGCTCATTTCTCACAGACCTTCCTCTTCTGCTTGATTTCTGCAAGTGCATCAACCGGTGTCATTCCTTGATTTCAAAAGGATATGGCAGAAGTGATCATTCAAACTAGCATTTCCAAACAGTTTTTAAATGGAAATATAAATGTATAAATAATTAAAAAGATTTTTCGTTTGGCGTGCCAGTGAATATGTTGTATTAACAGCTTTATTTCTTTAGCTAGTCAGATTATAGTCATAATTTGCTGTCTGGTAGCCACAAACTTTATTTCTTTTATAGTGTTTCATTTAATGGTCTCCCTTGTACTCTACAGGGTTTAGTTTGATGGAGGAAATAATTATGATTTTAACTAGTCTGTTCCATTGAGATTTAAGTGGAGTGTATTGTGCAGCTCTCTCTGTGTGTTACAGTGCAATTTATGGCGATACCAAGTACAGTAAAACCTTTACGGAGTCGAGGACAGCTACTGTCCTCCCACAGAGAGTGGAGGCAAAGTTCTGTGGAGGTGGAGCAGAGGGAAAGGAAACAGAGCTGACATTTTAAAAGCCACAGAGGGGGAGGCCAGGGTCCTTGCAGGCTGCTTATTGTGAGGGAATGGCTGGAAGGGGCAGAAATACGATCCAGCTGTGCCCAGGTGGGCAAGAGGCAAACGGCCCCTGGGCTGTGCTTGCCCCAGGCTGTGCTGGCCCCTGGGCTCTGCTAGTCCCTGGCTGGGCTGGCCCTGGGCTATCCTGGCCCCTGGGCCATGCTGGCCCCTGGGCTCTGCTAGTCCCTGGCTGTGCTGGCCCCTGGCTGTGCTGGCCCCTGGGCCGTGCTGGCCCCTGGGCTGTGCTGGCCCCTGGGTGTGCTGGCCCCTGGGCCGTGCTGGCCCCTGGGCTCTGCTAGTCCCTGGCTGTGCTGGCCCCTGGGCCGTGCTGGCCCCTGGCTGGGCTGGCCCTGGGCTATCCTGGCCCCTGGGCTGTGCTGGCCCTGGGCTGGCACTGCTGGGGCACCTCCAGTGCTGGGGCAGCTCTGGGACACTCAGGACAGGAGAGACTCGGAGGGGCTGGAGCGTGTCTGGGGCAGGGAGCAGAGCTGGGCAGGGGCTGGAGCCCCAGGAGCGGCTGAGGGAGCTGGGAAGGGGCTCAGCCTGGAGGAAAGGGGGCTCAGGGGGCTCTGCACAGCTCCTGACAGGAGGGGACAGCCAGGGGGGGTCAGACTCTGCTCCCAGGGAGCAGGGACAGGAGGAGAGGGAACAGCCTCAGGCTGGGCCAGGGGAGGCTCAGGGTGGGTACCAGGAATCTTCCCCAAGAGCAAGGTGAAGCCCCTGTCCTTGGAGGGGTTTCAAAACCATGTGCATGTGACACCTGGGGACACGGGTTAGTGGTGGCCTTGGCAGCGCTGTGTTATTGGTAGGACACAATGACCTTAGAGGGATTTTCCAAACTAAACTGCTCTACAAACCCATGAAACGGAGCAAAGGCAGGTAGGGTTTGTGCTAGTACATGCTGTGGTGTGTAATGTTAATTGCTGCACTCAGGGAAATTGCAAATGATATTGGTTATGGAGCAAGAGATTTACAGGCCTTTTCCTCTTGTTGCCTTAAGCTTTAAGCTGCAATGAGAACGATGGTGACCACCTGGACAGAGACCAGCAATACCCCAGCAATCAGAAAACCAAGCGCATGAGGACGTCCTTCAAACACCACCAGCTGCGGACAATGAAGTCGTACTTTGCTATTAACCACAACCCCGACGCCAAGGACTTGAAACAGCTAGCTCAGAAAACTGGCCTCACCAAAAGAGTTCTTCAGGTAAGGGGCGTCTTCTGCCTTGAAAAGTAATGAAAGTATCAATCTTAGATTTAAAAAGAAGTGGATTTTGCTGGTTTTCAAGATATTCTTAATAATTTGTACCTTCTCTAAGACTAAGATAATTCCCAGAAAGTATGAGAGGAGTTATTTCTTTTCAGTTTCTCTAAAGCAGATCACTTCGGTTCTAAATTTTATGAGAGTTGTGAAGGTTTGGGGCCCTGCTTGTTTTCCTGGAGTTCTTTAGTTCTGGTGCATGTTTTAGCTTCCAGGCTGCTGTAAAAAAAAAGTGATTTATTTTAGTTAGTGTGCTCACTGTAAATAGAGAACTTTTAGCTTAGAAATTCAGAAAACGTGCCAGTGTTTACCTTTGTAAGAAACCAATCAACAGTTTGAATTCATTTTATCAGGACAAGGAGGAGGGCTTTTTGTTCATAACTGAAGTGGACATAAATGAAATTTTTCAAAAACTTTTCCTCTAATAACTTAGAATGAAACGAAGCTGCATTTTAAAAGTACTTTTTCTTGCTCATGGGAAGAGCAAGAACCACTCCATTTCAGCTATTGTGGGAAGGAAAGGGAACAGTATTAGTTGGTTCAGCTGCATTTTAATTTATAGTTCTGACTCAAGAAGTCAATTTTAATGAGCACTTACCCAAATGCCTGTACCTAGAGATAAACTTGGGCATATAGGAGCCATGGCATTCCAGGATTTATTGCTGAAAGTTTTAAATGGGTCTTAATTGTAGAAAAAGGATTTGTGACCTTCCTAGAGACAGGTAGAGCTGCGAGCACCATCCTGAGAAGAGCCGTGGACAGCTCAGGAGTCACAGGCAAGTGGAGGGCAGGAGACAACCACTGAGGAAAACTGAATTCACTGGAGGGACCTGGGGTTTACAGAGCTAACCCCTGCCACAGGAAGGAACAAAGGTTTTGTAGCTTCCCAGTAAAATAATGAACTGTACGTAAGGACTTCTCGTGGCTGCGTTCTCATAGCTGGATTTGGTTTGTTTTTCTGAGGCTGATTTGAGGTGGAGGAGCAGATTCCTCTGACAGAGAGCAAACATCCAGCTCCTAATGTGGTCTCACAGCAGCTGTCCTTAAACCAGACACACGGCTGCGATATTTACTGCATTGGTCCATATTAGATTGACCCTTCTCCTCTGTTTTACCCTCAGAATTTACACACTTTGGTAACACCAGGTCTGCCCGTTCACACCCGAATTACCTGAGAAACTGCACAGCAGTGTCTGGAAAGTGTCTTTCAATCATCATCCTGTTCCCTCTTGTCACTTCATGCCAACTTCGACTTCCATCTCTCTCTTCCCTTCACTGAATGGGTCTTTCCTTGCATCTTTTTTGCAAGTCCCATTGTCTCTGTTTCTTCCTATTCAGAACATATTTCCTCGTCTCCAGAATTGGACTCTACCCCATTACTCTTCTGTTCCTCTTTCAGTTTCCTCATTGCTTCTTCATTATGTCTTAAACATGTCACAATTTGCTTTAAGGTGCTTTGTGGTTCTTCTTTTGTTTGTTGCAGAACTTTACAATTCCACCAAAGTTTGTTATCATATTGATGTTTGGTGTTTCACTTCTTTTACTTTCTGAATTAAACACTCCTCTATGTCCAGGCTCCTTTAGCTGCAGTGGTGCAGGACAGTAGTTGGTGGTGAGGTTTGTTCCCTAGGATGATGCTGTTGGAGGCAATTCCAGAAAATGGAGTGATACCTTGTCTGGTATCACTTCAATTTTCCTGTCTCTTATGAGCACTCTCTAGTCATGGATCTTTTGTCTGAAAATTAATTTGGGCCATGAGAACACAAACTTGTATTTTGCATGTTTTACCACCTTTCTGCCCAGTTGGTTTATCTCTACCTGTGAGGAGCAATTAAATTCACACCTATGAGTTTTAGGGTTGATCTTTGCTGGGCAAACTCGTCATGATGTTAATTTCTGAGACAGTGTCACTTGTTAATTCTTTGAGGCCAGCAAGGCTGGCATTCCGTCTGTGTCCCTCACTGAACACAGAGTGGTTCCCTGACACTGCTGATGGAGAGAAGCGTGGTTAGCCCAGCCTGTCCCACACCACAGAGGTGTTTGGATTCACCAGGAGCCAGAACTGCCACGCTCCCTTAACAGGGGTTTGTGAGCTGTGAGATTTTCTGTGTGCTCAGATCTCTGTTCGGCTGGTGAGGGGTCCTGGCTCTGTACACACATTCAACAGAATTTATCTTAGGGAAATGCAGATCAGGAGAAAGGTGTACTTCCTAAACACACAGGGCACAGCTCCTGGTGATTTAGGGAACAGCTGGAGTGCCCTTGCTGTAGAGACAGCCCCACATAACATGTAATGAGGGGACCTGGTAGATGAGCAGAGAATTTGAGGATTTTCTAAATACTCTGTGATACTGGAGCTGGAAGCCCTGATGTCTTTTCTTTATATACAATTTTTCACCAGCTGCACATGTCCAGTGGTGGGATGGCCTGGAAATGTAACACTCTGCTCCTCAGAATGCATTTCCTTCAACACCTTTGTAATGCACACTGTTCTCCTGAAGTAGTCATATTAGAACCATAGCAAACCTAATCATATTTTAAACACCTATTTTTATTTTGTTTCCTTCCAATTTAAGTTTACATTTGCAATTTAATTCATATATCTCTTGTACTACGGCTGGGGAACACAAGTCCTTTATTGTAAGGTGTTATTCATAATTAACAGCCCCAGCTAATTGTGAACTAACTAACCTAATTGGCATAAATGCTGCACTTTGGGGAAATGATCTTTCTTGCTGTGAGTGTAGAAAAGGAAGGTGAAAGTAGATAGCCCTGAGGAGGTGTGGTGTGTTAGGTACAGGTATGTACCTCCTCTCCCAGGGGTCTGGAATAAGATTATCCACAGCCTAAGCACTTCAGGAACATAAAGCATCATTTTTCAGTGTGTGTCTTGTACACCACTCATTTTTCCTTGAATCAGTCCCCAGTAAAGTCACTACCAGAACCCTACAGAGATCCCTGCATGCATTTGGACTTTGCTGGTCAGGTTCCAGTGGTGAACAAGCCTGAAATGTTTCCATCCCAGTGGGGCCCCGTGCTGCCCTTTGGTGAGGGTTTGCTTTAGGTGCAGGCTCTTCCTGAGCCCCCATCCCTTAAACGTCCCTTTGACTGTGCAGTTCCTGATTACAGCAGAGTCATGGCAGTGTGTGTGTGCAGGGAGTGAGCACTGCCTCGTGATGTTACATCCTCTGTGTTTTGTTTCCCCACTTTCTGGCTAGGGAAATTCAGAGAACCTAAATGTCTTCAGGTAGCTGTGTGAATGAGCAAAATTGGGTTTAAAATTTTGCTTTTAACAGAAGCTGTTCACACAGCTAATATGTAACAGATGCAGCAATGAAGGTGCTACAAAGCAGAAAATAAAGTTATCTAAGGTGATGATCCCATTAACTTCAGTATCCAAATCCCTCACAAAACTTACTGTGTTTATTTTCAACACTCCCTTATCATATGGAGATGTTATTTTATTCCTATTTGACTTGGTGGAGACAAAGAATTTGTTCCACACATCACTGAAGAGGGAGTGCATTATTTTCACCCCAGTAAATATTATTCTGCCTAACTGCTGAGTGCCCAGCTCCACGCATCCAGCCCCGCTCACCGGAGTGTGGGAGCAGCAGTGGTGGATCCTGCAGCTGCTTTTTATTTTTCACTGTGAGTTTAGGTCTGTATTTCCCCCTTTGATTTGAAATAGCTCAGCCTTGTACTGATACAGTTGGACAGAAACCCACTAAATACTTCCCAACGATTTTGTTTATTGCTCAGTCCTGAAGGAATTGTGTAATTGATGTGAGATAAGTCCTTCTGGAAGGATTCTTTCAATCCTGTGTGTCCGGGTGGTTATTTCTGCCATGCCCTTCCAGGTGCACGGCCTGAGCTGCCCATGGGAGCAGCGGGGCAGCCCTGGTTTCAGCCCTGCTCTGTCCCTGCTGGGATAACAGCCAGGGCCACTGGCAGGGACAGGCCAGGGAACAGCCCCAGGGGCCAGGGAACAGTCCCAGAGCCCAGGGAACAGCCCCAGGGGCCAGGGAGCAGCCCCAGGAGCTCTGCTCCTCTCTCACCACTCTCTAACATGAAGGCCTTGCTGAGGATGTCAGATTTAAAGCACATGCCAGAATGTCACTATGGCGGAAATAATATTATCCCTTCTATCATAAGATAAGGTAATAATAATAATCAAATCATTAGATGTGTTTTTAGTAATGATACAAATATTTATTATGATACAATTTTAAAGAACCTTGTAACCATTAACTGATTAACTGTGACAATATTTCAGTGGGGAAGGAAGTGAAAGCAGCCATATAATCTCTGTTTTCAGATAATACTTGCAGGATTATATGATATTTTCAATGTCTAGCATGGATTATCACTAATAAAGAAACAACGAACCATGTTATATGTGGAGCTCCTGAAAGCAGTTTGGGTGCCCACTGGTAAGGGCTGCTGAGCTCAGGTTTTCATAGTAGTGGAAGATGAAGGGAAATCCATAAACACCAGACTCTTGCTCACTTTGCATTCTACATGTTTCCAAAAAATACCTTCGAGCCTCTTGCCCTGCTAAGGTTAAGGAGCAGTTGGACATTTAGGAACAGTGTCATGTTTCTCATATTTGGGACTACTGAATATAAAAATATGGGTATTTTAATGAACATAAATGTGATATTATGCAGGAGTAGGTGTATCTACAACTGGGCAACTGGTTTGTCTGTTCTGTTTTAATTATTCCATGGCTACATGAACACACATAGCAACAGTGGCCAGCTCCAAACTCCATTTCACAGCTGTTATCCTTCATGCAGTTACCAGAAGGTATTTTAAAGAAACCAACCACTAAATTATTTTGTGGAACAAATAGAAACAATCTTTACCTGAAAGGTAAAAAAATCCTATAAAAGTTCCAATTACTGTTTTTGCTGTTCCTGAGCAGTTGGTGCTTGAGTCTTTGTGGCTTAAATGACCAGAACAAAGTGATTGGCTTCACTGACAGCCCCTGCACACCGGGGGCTCTGGGCAGAGGACACGGCTTGGGAATGTGTCAGGCAAAAGCATCACTTGGGAGTTGCCCCTTTTTAACCACATTGCTGGTCTGGAGCAGGCTCACTGCTATATTGGACTCCTATAAGATCGTGGGAATATTTTTACCTGGGCTGGTTTAAGAGAACCTTTGTATATGAAGCTGATAAATAGCCATTAAATTAAGTGTTTTAACAAAGCAAACACCAACATAAACTGGTTTAAAATACTGAGCTTTCAGAAAGAAGCACCTGTAGAGATGTGACTTATGCATGGCTCTTGAATTTGTGCATGAGGATTATTTCCTTGTGGCATTCCCTGGAGGGAGTGTGAGACAGGGTGTGCCCAGTAAAGACCTTTGGCTGGGGGAGAAAGCTTTCCGGGGAGGGTGGAGTGCCCGACCGGGGGAATTTGCAGCTGGAGCATCCCTAGATGTGAAGGGCAGAGAAAGGGGAAGCAGCGGAGGCAGGTCCAGGAGCTGGGAATGCAGTGGGAGCACCCCCAGCTCCGCCCGCCTTCCTGCGGCTCTGCCTCGTTCCGCTCAGAGCCCGTCCCGCGGCAGCGCCGGGCAGCTCCAGAGCCAGGAGCAGCATCTCTGCACGGGCTGCTGCGTCCTCAGGAGTGCCACACTCTCACTTCCCCTGTCCTTCACTCAGATAAGCCAAGAATGAAAGAAGTAGAAACCTTGGGAAAAAATTCTCTGTGGATGCTATTCCTACTGAAACCACAGTTTTTGATGTAATGTAGGTCTTTAACACCTTTTCAGCCCCTTTTCCCGATGTTATTCCAGTAGTGAAAACATTTGGTAGAGGGAACAGGAATAGGTGAAGGAAGCTGAAGCATTTGAGAAAGAATAAGAGAAGAGCAAGAAGGAGGGACAGTCCTTTCCAAAGAGGGGGCACTGCAGGCACTGGCACTGAGGGAGCTCCGGGGCAGCAGGAGCCCGTGGGGAGGCAGCGAGCCTGGGCTGGCAGCAGCATTTGGTGGGAGATGGATGTGAGATGCAAGGGGGAAACTCCTGATTTTGTGTGCAGCAGGTGCTGTGCTAATATCCTGTGGTGTTTGCCTGCCCCAGACCAGTGCTGCTGGGACTGAGGGCTGCCGAGGATCCTGCATGCTGCCAAAGTTCTGATATCCTGTCACATACCCTGTCACACACACTGCCAGCCACTGCCCTTGGTGCACTCCAGGCAGGACTGTTTGCAGGGATCAAAGGAGAGGGAAGAAGGAATATTTTGCAGGCAGAGGCTGCTTCTCATGGCTAGGACTTCTTTTCCAATATGTTACCAGTAAAAACATCTTTCCCAATTCCAGCATTGATGAATTTGTGAATATGCTTTTGCGTTTTTAAACACTGCAGGTCTTTAAATGCTACCCTGTTATATTAAACTATTTCAGGTTTGGTTTCAAAATGCTCGAGCCAAATTCAGACGGAACCTCTTACGTCAAGAAAACACAGGGGTGGATAAGACTTCAGACTCAACACTCCAAGCAGGGACCCCATCAGGTCCTGCCTCAGAAATATCCAATGCCTCCATGAGTCCATCCAGCACTCCCACGACTTTAACAGACTTGACTAATCCCACTATGCCAACTGTGACGTCGGTCTTGACATCAGTGCCCGGAAGTCTTGAGGTTCATGAATCTCGAAGTCCTTCACAGACAACCCTTACAAATCTTTTCTGATGACTCTTTCTTAATAATTTCTTTAAAAAAGAAATTATACTTAGCTGAAATTCCAAGTGTATTTTAATAGAGGCTTTGAGCAACTGACTAACCACAATTAGGATCTCTCCTAAAAAACAGAAGGAAATGTAGTGTTCTGGTATTACGGAGTATGGACTGAAGAATAACTTGGAAGATCTATTGCAACACAACATTTGTGTAACTGTACAGTTTTGTGGACTGAGCAAGGGAAACAGCAATTAATTTAAGTTGGCTAAAGCTTCTGTATTTTCAAAGACTGCCATGTGCCTTATATACTGTTTTATCTACATTCTTTGGATTCCATGTCCACTTCTCTCTTTTTCTCTCTGTATATTTATGACCAGGGCAAAAATGTTAAAGAGTTTGTTACTTTGAATAGTCCTAAGCCTTTCATTGGTTGCTTTGTTGTTTTAGAATTTTAAGGTCGAAGTCTGTTCGAATACCAGAATTTGTAAAATCTAACCAGTAATAAAACCACTTATGGAAACTACTTGGTAATGGCTGCAGTTACGTTTAACATTAGTGTCTCAATCGAGGTAGGCTGACTGGATCTAAAAGGGTTAAAAATGCACATCGAACACAGTGTCTGCCTAGGAAAAACCCTAAATATGATGTACACATTCCTCTGGTTCCCAAAGTACATATGGGTGAGAAATCCAGCTTGAACAACAGTCTAGGTATCTTCACTGTAGAGAAATAATGTTAGTTGCAGGTAGAATTTATCAGATAATGTTAAGACTCAAAGAGAAGAACTACGTTTCCTTTTGCTGCGTGAGGGAAACCTGACTTTGGCCGGGTTTGGTATGAATCTTGCTTTTGTGCAAGGTGTGGCTTGTCCTGTGTCACCCCTGTGTGACCACAGCCCCTCCCTCACGGAGGGGGACACTGGGGAAGGTTTGCCCTAGGGAAAAGGCAGAAGAATTTCAGGTTGTTTTACAACACTGGTGGGTAAAGTTGAGGCAAAATCATGTTTTATGAAGTCACAGCCTTACATTTTTTGTAATGCTTTGAAGGAATAAAAAGCCAAGGAAGAATATATTATTGACACTAAAAGTGGTTATTCCTTTAATAATTATGGACCTTTCAATACAACTAGATTCCTTCTCCCCAAATATCTCTGCAGAATATAAGTCATATTTTGAGGTTTTTACCTATTGTTTTAAAGTTGCTTTTCTGTAATAAAAGAAATACCTCAGCAAATTTTCAATATGTATATGAAGGAGTCCACACTACTCTGTTTGCCCAGTAGGTTTGGAGGTTTGGGGTGATACATAAGGTGCAGATGGTTGTTCCTTTTCAGACCTGTTCTGATCAGTTCTTTCAGTCAGATGTTGGGTTGTACTGGCCTGCTCTCCAAAACCAACCCCTCGTTCCCATTGGATCAGAATTACTAAAAGATTCCTCCAAATAAACAGCAAGACAGATGTCAAGATTTGTGTTCTTTGCCCCTCTCAGGGCATTGAAGATGATTTTGTGGGCTGGACTCTTTCCTAACGGTGTTTTGGGTTTAAAAGTGCTACATCTACTCAGCTTTCTGAGCTGCAAATTCACTGTTCTTGTGCAAGCCAAATTCCTATCAAGATCAGGAGGAGATTTCAGAGCATGAGGACTATGGGATAGAAAAGCTGACATAATTAGGTCATTTATTAACCTTTTTTACACTTCAGCTTAAAAAAACCCACAGATGAGCTATGGGTAAATCAAGAGAGGCCTCAAAGATGGGAACTGGCTGAGCTCTGTGAGAGGATTGGGGTCTGGTCACCAAACCCAGGGGTGGCAGGGTTCTTTGAGTTTATGCACAGAGAGGAGACATTGAAAAAATCATTTGTGTTGAATTTATAAATGCTACAGGTTTATGCAGGACATTTTTCCTCATAATCCAAATGTCTAATAAGGATGTTGTGCTGGTTGGTGGACTGTAACAGATCCATATCTGCCTTTCAAAGCTGTTCCGACACGGAGATTCTGCTGTTTGTAACATTTTGCTCATTGTCAATCACCTTGAAGATTTTACTGGGTTTTTTTTTACATGCTAAGCTGGATCTTTTCTGGATTTAAAAGGCAATTTTTGTCCACTGTTAAATGGTTATAGCCCATAATTAATAACCTGTGTATTAACCTGTGAACAGTTAAAAAATTCTGAATCCTGAAATCCGAAGTGTTACGGCAAATGTAGCGGAGAACAATTCCAATGGTTCTTTAAAACTGTACTGCTGTTATTTGTGATCTTGTTTCTTAACTACCTGAATCCATGTGGATGGAAATACCTTTCAAATCAATTCTCAATATTGCCTTTTCTAACACCTGACCTTCATGGAGGGGAATACTCTCATGCTAATCTTATCTGAAACCTATACGAGACAATTAGAGAAATTGTCTGGTTTAATCAAATCAGGGATTTTGCATATAAATAAGAGACAATATTCTATGTAGGGTCTTTATGTAGGTGCATTAGGATTCACTCTGGCTCCAATGACCTATGTTGTCCCCATGACTGTTTCAATCCTGTGGTATTGTTTGGTTGTTTAGAGCTTGTTGGTTTTGAATGCTGTACATTTTTTTACTACTGCAATCCTAATGTTTCTTCACATTCTTGTACAGTTCCACACTTGATGTATTAGTCTGAAATTCTGTTAAAAACATGAACAAAAATGGAAATGATATTTCTTTGGAAGTGTATTTTTACTGTATATCTAATTTGAACTAGTTGAACATACTTCTTTACATTTTGCATGATAGGTGTGTAGTTCATTTTTTAAATATGAAAGAGACTTAACAGTAACTTAGAACAAGAATATAATGAAACTATACAAATATGGAAATACATACAATGATTTGCTACTTTTTGACTCAAGAAGCTTTTTGAAATACATTTTACCTAGTTTATTTAAGATAATGCAGATATTCTGTCTCTGAGTTCATACATAATATGGAATAAGAGGGGATTATGTATAGAAAAACTTTCAGGTCACCTTGGTACTCACCAGCACACTGGATTATTCTTGTCAAACAGAGAAAGGACAATGTATTTTAAGAATGCTGAATATATTTTGATCTACAGCAGAGAGGGATGGAATTGCTGCAAGTGATATGTAATCACAGCTTAAAATTTATTGACTCTATTAATGGCTACATTTCATAAAACTTATTTTTTATTCAAATTATCTAAGTTTGGGAAGAGAAGACCAAGGATCATTATACTAATGAAGAAGCTGAACGTGTGCCCTGGAAGCAAAAGTCAATTTATCAAATATACTATGGATGCAGAAGGGGCCTCCAAGATATTTTGGTTTTCAAACTGTCTTTTCCTCCTGGCTGTTTGAAAACCCCACATAATTAGGCTGCTTTCCTATAAGAATTTGCTATTTTTCTGTCTTTTGGAAGGAGGCTTAGGCACCTGTAAGAACAATCTTCATCTAAAGGAAAAGGAGAAAAAGACACAAATCAAAACAAGAATCAGGCTTCGGACTTAGCTGTGTTGATGGCAAAGATGCCCAGGGGACTGAAAGAAGTTGTGTGTACAAGCTCATGGTCTTCAGGGACTTAATGATGCTTGGAAGGAGGGATTTTAATTGAAAGTAGGTGACTTATGATTTTATTTTGTTCCTAACCTCAGCAAGCCAGAGCTAATTACATCCATCGCAGTTTTTAAAATGCAATTTGACATAAATTACCATTAGGAAGGGTCCTAACACCAGTGTGAAGTGGGAAACCCAGAGTTTGGAAGGAGGACTTTTTCTGCTTTTCTTTACTTGTCACGTCTTTAACCCTGGTTCTTCTCCAGCCTAACCAGAGGCTGCTGGCAGTAGCTGAGCTGGTGTCACTGGTGCCTCTGTCCCCTCTCCCTCCTGGAACTTCTGTGCCTCCCTGGTGGCACTGCCACCCCTCCATCACCTCAGCACCTGTGAGGAGTTCTCCTGCTCCCACAGGGATTTACCTGAGTAAGGAGCACTCACACCATCCCTGGGGACAGCTGACCTGGCATAGCTCAGTCACCTGTAAATGGAGGGGCTGTGCCTTCCTGGGGTCCCTGTCACCTGCCTGGCACGGGCTGCAGGTGAACCTGGCCCACACAGCAGGGAGCACACCCCAAACAAACCCTGCCAGCCCAGACCTGGCCATGCCCAGGACACAGAGCCCAGCCCCAAAGTTATCCCCACTGAAGCAGCAAATACTGACAGGCCTAATAGACAGAAATTTATATCACTGCCATTTCTGCTGCAATTGTGCTCTCCCCCAGCCTTTCAGACTCATTAAACAAGTGCTCTGTATCACCATTCCACCTGGGAAAATCAGAGCTGGGCTGGAGCAGGGCCATGAGTGGCATTTATCAATTTGACAATTCCTTTTCTCAAGGACTGGGTAAAAAGATACACTGGGCATTTAATGGATTTCTGCTCAGATTAGTATGATATTAGCTGCTCTTTCTGGCCTAATAACTGGATTTTTGTGGCAGCTAAGGCCAGTAAATATTTTTGGGGTTTAAATTTGAGCAAAACACTGTATTTAAAATACACAACCTGCTGTCAGTAAATTCAGACCTTGCAATATCATTTATTGTACTAATGCATAACACTGTGCAAATTATTATTTCTGGAGAAAACCACTTCTGTGTGAGTTCTTCTTTGCCCTGTAAAAGGCATGCCTCTGCACATATATTTACACAGCTTGTTTACGTGCCACTTTATCAATTTATTACATTGTAAAATTCAGCACTTAACAGGAAGTTACACTTTTGCAACAACATCAAGAAAAAAGGAAATAATTAAGCTTTTTGTTAAGGAAAGAAATCTGTTCTTTCCCCTGCATACTTTAGTCCATTAACTATGGGAGGGAAAAAAGCAGCCAAAACCAGAGGGACACAAATATTTGGAAAGTGTGACTTCGCTCTGTGGTGACTGTTTTAGCTGATAAATCTCAGTGAAGCCTCTCTCATCCCCATCCCGGGGTGATTAGTGCTGGAAAGCCACAGTGGCTCTGCAGCTCTGCAAGCACAACCAGCCACGTGTTTTTCTTGCAGTGACACAAAACTACCGAGGCTGTTATCTGTCCATGCATAGTGATCACTGTGAGTGTCATGTTCCTTGGTTACTGCTCAAAACCATGAGAAGATCCTCAGGCTTTGGTGATTTAGTGTTCCTAGAACAGGGCATTGATTTTCCATGGGCACACAGGTCTGATAAAGGCGATCAGTGATGAGGAGCTCTAATCCATGGACTGTTTGTGTTGGCTGAAGCCTGTGGCAGACAGCAGAGATGAGTCCTTCCCTAAACAGACCCCAAATTCTCCCAGTGGCTCTCCAGGCACAGATCTTACAGCTCTTCTTGGTGACTGAAGGAAGGAATAAGTCCAAGAGACATATTCATGTTCTTATCAGAGTGCACAGGTTCCAAGTACTCTTTTCTGATTTCAACCTCCAGCCCACAGAAACTGCATTTTCACCATTTCTTTTGCCTTCCTACAAAATTTCCTTGTGTTTCATCAGTCCTTTTTGCTGTCCTTCCTCTGGAAATGAAGACTAACAAAAGAGATACCCTGTAACATGGCTTTGCAGGCTGTGATTGAGCAAGAAGCTGATGCCAAGCCTCACCCAGGTCTGGGCAGAGATTCTGGGAATGTGGGGAAGAACAGTTTGAGAGCTGGTCTGTCACCCACAGACAGATAAGAGGCTAAAGAGACACCATTGCTTGGACCAAGTCTCTCAAGATATCTCATCTCTTGAACCCAGACCTTCTGAGAATATGTTAATGGTCCTATGAAACATTTTGAGGCAGAAGAACACTTTATTTACCATTGCTTTTACGATTATCCCAGGCAGGCAGTTTCAGCTCTCTCCCACTGGAGCACAGGCTGTGTCTGGTGGATTTAACCCTGCTGACCACGGACTAGCCTTTGTTAGTTCACACTCACAAATCCCTTAAAAATAGCTCAAAGGCTTTTTTATCCACTTTTGTTGCTGTATGATCTGACCTGAGGAGCTGGCAGACAAGTGTGAGCTCCATGGGCTGGAGAGAGGAGAGGTTTCATAGCCAGGAGCTTGTGCTTCTCTTTGAAAGGAGGCTCTTCCCCCAGCACTGTGCTCACCTTCACCTGGCCAGGGCTTGCAGGAGAGTCCTTGGGATGGGCCCTGCCAGCTGCTGATGCATTTTGGAGCTGCTGTTATGCTTGGAAAAAGCAGTCATGGGTGTTCCTACCACCTCGCACAGTCACCTCTGGTTAGTGCAGCCCAGACTTTCTCCATTCCATCCCCTCTCCCAGCACACTGAGTGACAGCTGCAGTCACACCACAGCCAGTGTCACTCATGCTGCAGAAATGAGCCCAACACCCACGCTCAGAGAGGCTTCTTAACATAATGAGGGCCATTTGTGGGCTTCATCTCTCTCTATGTCTTCTCCAGTTCTGCCCCTATTGTGTGTATGGAATTCAGGAACCCACGTTAGATTAATCTAAAAGCTGTACAATGCTATTTTCTCTTATTCTTTACTCTTCAGCTCCCTGAGTGCAGACAGTTCCTACTCATGTTTTGTGCCCATGCTCTCTTTTTCTACCACTCTGTTTTATCCCAGAGATTATAGATTGTGCACACCAACACTCACTGGCACTGACAGGATTCTCCCAAGTCCCTTCTGGCTATTCCAGCACAAAACAGGACTTTCAGAGAAGACACTGGCAGCTATTTGTAGAACTACTTTCTCCTGACAAAACAGCTCCAGCTCCTGGGGATCTGTGTTGGGAGCACAGGGTGTGCTGCAACCACTTACACACAGGTACCTTCATTATCAGCTGCCTTGGAACAGACCAAAAGCTGGGCTGCTTTTACAACATCTGCATTAAAATGTAATCCATTTTAATTCTAGAATTATACTGGAGCTGATGCCAGGCATTAGAGGGAAGAATGTGTTTCTGGCAGGACTCCAGGTACTTCTGTTCTTTCTTTTTCTGCCTGTTGGCTGAAGCAGGGGCCAGGGCAGCACTCCTGCCTCCTGCTTCCACCGCAGTCGCTCTGTGGCCAGCACAGGGAGGCTGGCCAGGGGTTACTCACTGTTATTCTGGAAAGTGCTTTGAAGTCCTGGAGTGAACAGTGCCAAAGTGAGGCAAAAGGCAAAGTGGAAGTCGTGGCACTTCCCATGGGAGGCCATGAGAAAATGGCCCTGCAGCAGATGAGTTTGACCATACGAGTGCACCTCCAGTCTCCCCCTGAGCCCTGAGTGCCGCTGACCCGGCCCTGCTGACGACAGGAGGGCCTGGGTCACGTTACTTGGGAGAACAGAAACCAGAAACTGTTCCACCTCCCTGTAGGGATTTGCAAGATGTGTGAGAAGGTACAAATCAATCCTACGCAACTCAGAGGAGTTCAGGTTGAAAGGTACCAAAGGGATCTCTGTTTTCCAGGAAGGAGGCACTAGGTTATAAGGATGCTACCTGGAGATGGGAATGCAGGGGACTGTGGTGCAGGGTTATGGGAATATGAACACAGCCAGCACAGCCTGAGAGCATGAACAGTCTGTCCTCTCCCTTTCCTGAGAGATGGGTAAAGTCCAAGGAGCTTTACAAGTGAAAGGAAGATCCATTTCTGTACAAAACCCACCGTGCAGTGTTTGGGAAGAACAGTGTGCCTGGGAGGTCAGGGGTGCAGCGTTCCCGGGTGAAGGACAAGTCAGACACTGTGTTGGAGCTGATGCCACCTCTGGCCTCCAGGAAGGCTTTTGGTTTGAGGAATGATTTTGGAGTCCTGCTGCACAGGTCAGGGAGAACACTGGCTCTGGTATGTGTGACAATAGCTGCCCATCCCAGCCTCCCCTGGCTGCTCTGGGAGGGAAGAGCTGTGGGAGTGTCAGGGGGCTGTGTGCTCTCTCACACTGCCAAGTGCTCTGCCAGAAGCTATTGCACAGGCTGCCTTTGTACCCCAAACTGCTCCTTGCTGCTGTAAGCCCCTCTCTTCATTAAATGTATTTACTTAGCAGCAGATCTGTTGTTACATATGAATAATTGACAAGGAAAATGTCACTTACTGCATGGGTGCCGCACGATTCTGGCTGCTGAGTTTCCAACACTACAAAGCCTGGAACAGGAAGCTCTAAACCCAATTTCTCCTTTTACAGAGTTTAATTTTGGGTATGTTTCTTATCTTGGTACATGACCAAACTGTTGAAAGTGACAAAACCAGATGTCATAAAATGCAGGGAAAATGCAGCTGGACTGGATCTCAAGTATTAACAAAGCCGATTCCCTTGACAGACACTAATCTTATACCTTCAAACCCAGGAAAGATTCAGTTAAACTCACAATTGTTTTATAGTCTCTGTAGAACCATAGCAGTTTAGGGATCCTTTGTTATTCCTCCATAAAGAGGAAAGTTATAGTGAAAGTACCCTTCTTAAGTTGGGTGTTTTTAAATACTAACGTTTATTGCTCTGCCGTTTCTCTTTATGTGTGCACCGAGAACAAGAACACACCTCACTGCACGGGCCTATTTTTAGAAACAATAAAAGAGCCCTGTGTTAATAACTGGTTACTCCTTTGCCATTTGCATGGCTGATCACTGTTAATGATCCCGCTAACGGATCCATTAGGGAGGCTGCCAGGCTTGGGCTCTGCAGGATGGGACTGGCGATGCTCAGGAATGCAGCTGTGTCACCTGCAGAGCTGTCACCTCTTGGGAAAGCTCCTGAGGTGGGACACACCACCCCCCCTCTGGGTCCTGTGTGTCAAACCTGTCCGTCCCCACCGTTCCATTAATTTCCAAAAATGGGCTGATGGGGCCCAGCTGCAGCAATTTCTTTGGATTAACACTAAATCTCCAGACTCTCCTGCTACTGAGCAGAGTCTTTCCCAGAGCTCCTGCTTTGGGCCCGCAGTCCTCTGCACAGACACAGCACCAGGAAGCAAGCTGGTGTTCAGGCCTCCTAACAGTTTCTAGGAACGTTTAGGATATAGGAAGAACAAGGGGTAAATACCTAAATAACACCTGCTTTGTTCTCTTTGCTGCTTCTGGACACAGTTCAAGACTAAAAGCAGCAGTCTGCAGCACATATTGTGGGGTTATCAGGTGACCCCTGATCAGCTCTGTGGAGCAGCCAGGCCACGTTACCAGCCCTGGCCCACAGCCCCCAGCCCCAGGCAGGGTGGGACCCCCAGCAGGCAGGTGGAGCTGGCTGGGGAGCCCCCGCATCATCTCACAAATGCCCTGTTGTACAAAATATGTCTTAAAAAAAACAGCTTTGTCTGTGCTTTCCACAAGACCATCTCTGCTGTTTTAAGGGGGCGTGAATGAGAAATGAGTTTTTGTGTTCTTGGCATGACATCTGAATTGTCAAAGCCCTGCATTGTGGACCCCGAGCAGAGGTCTGAATTATGACATGAAAGGATTACCAACAGGTCGGCTGTGCTGCTGCAGAGCTCCATATCCACATATCCGTGTGTAGGAAACACAACACTTTCCTTGCAAGCTGAGCCCTGTGCATCTCACAGGACATTAATGCAAAAGTGGGAGAAATCCAATCTTAATCTTCTAGAGAGCGAAACACTGATACAACATGTCATGCCCTGTCATCACCTGTTGCTAAGGGTTGAGATATTCCCAGTGTCAGGAGGAGACTGTGAATGAGGAGTGCATTTTGATGAGTGCTGAGGAGGGGAGACTCTCAGGAACTGTTGGAAATTCTGCTGTTTTATAGAGTGTAAAATATACCTGACCTGAGGCAGCAGATCAGCAGGGGCAGCCTGAGGTGCATGCACTGAAAACATCTCCTTTTGAGCTACTGACACATTCAGCAGCTGCCAGTCAAGGAGGCAAGCTGATCCTCTCTTCAGCAGACCTCCTCACAACCTATTGTTGCAAAGGCCTAAAATGTGGCTCCTTCTCCAGCATTCCCTTGGCCTAGATCGAGCATCTCTCCGAGCTCCATATCCTCCTTACATCCCTCTTTTCATCTTTTGTGTGCCGCTGTCTCGCTTCCACCTGCGCTTCCCCAGTGCCACCTGCTCGCCTCTCTGCCTCGGGCTCCTTTGTTCGGTCCCCGCTCCCCGGAGAAGGCGGCACCGGGGGGTTTTTGTCCCAGGTTGCTCCCCCAGGGCTTTTCTCACCCGCTCGTTATTGCAGCCACCGCGGCCTCGCCTTGCGTCAGCAGGGCACAGACAAAGCCGGCAGCGGGAGCCGGAGGGAGGGAGCCCCAGCGGGCAGGGCGCCAGCACCGCGGGCACAGACGCACACGGGCCCGGGACTCGTCGGGCTCCCTGTGAAGCAAGGCCAGGGGTGGGCACAGTGTGGGCCTGGGAGCTGCGGCAGCTCTCTGCACATACACACGGAAACATATGGCAAAGCCAAGGAGTCACAACACGGGTTTTTCATAACCAAACACCCATCTTGCATTAAATTCTACTGGCAGCTCCGTTGTCAGCTGTGAGAGGGGCTGAAGGGCTCCTTGAAGCTGCATTTGGCTGAGTGTCCTGGGGTTGTGAAGGCTCCTGTGCCGTGTGTGCTCGGGCCCCTGGCCCAGGTGGCCCCCACTGAGAGACACAGAGTCCTGCTGGCACCACCCCGTGCAGCTCAGTAGAATTTACATCAGTAGGGGTCCTTTATTGTTGTTAGTAATAGTAGCAACCTCATACACTGTTTTCTGTGCTGTCTGGGAAACAGGGAGTCCACTCCTAGGATTTTATACCAGGGACTGGAAATTACAGTTCCCAAGTGCATCCAACTGTGGTTCAAACTATAATCACGGAATCACAGAATGGTTTGGGTTGGAAGGGAGCTCCATGTCCATGGTTCCAATGCCCTGCCCCAGGCAGGGACACCTCACCAGTGAACTGCAGCAGCGGAGGCAGGGCTCACACGGGGGTGCTTCAGCTAAAGCCACACCAACACTGAGCCCACAGGAGTGCTCAGTGCACAGCCCGGGGAGCTGTGGGGTACAGGAGTGGCACAGCCTCGCTGCTGTGGCTCCTGATGGCTGTTCCTTGTTCCCCAGGGAGTTCTGAGTTGGGGATGCAGCCCCTCTCTGCTCTGCAAGAACCCCCTGGGAGTGAAGATGCCCCCATTTCTCTGGAAGGTCAGGCTGTGATTGCCTCCCTCCAAACCGCAGTGGCCTTTGCAGCCTCGTTCACAAGGGGAAACACGAAGGGAAGTTGTGGATGTGTCACTGCAATAGGGAGGCTCCCGCAGGCTCTGCCCACACTGTGTCACACCCACACACGGTGACACCTCTGTGTGCTCGGCCAGGGCTGGCCAGGGCTCTGCAAAACCCCTGCAGACTTCAGCCCTCCAGCAGGGAGGGTGGCTCTGAGGGCTCCCTGGTGGGCTCCCCTTCCCCACAGGCTGCTTGTGCCTGCACAGAGTGTGTAAAACCTGCACACAACTGCTCCAGCTCTGTGTTTGTGGGCACTGAGCAGAGCCCGGCAGAAGAACTGAAAGGCTCTGAGGAGCGGGGGCTCAGCGAGTCTCATTTAATTATGAGAGTGGTGCTGGCTCGGCTCGGCCCCACCCACATGCCATTTCACGCCTGATTTCTTCTCTGATTTCTTTGGGGAAAGAGAGGGAATTCGAGTGCATGTAATTTGGGTTAACAAGACGCATTATATGCAGCCTCATTCTTGTAAAAACTTTCACAGGGAAATCACCCAACCCATGGAGAGAAAAAATTCTCTCTTTATTGTAATTTTTCCAAGGCTAATCAAACTCTCACCATTATCCTATTGATCACAGGGAAGGTTTGATTTTCTACCGGTTGCCTAGTTAAGGTACAGTAGCTGTTGCTTGGCTTACTCCATGCTGTGAGTACAACAGAGATCAACCCTCCATTTCTATGCTCCTTTTTGTCCCTTTCCTAGATCCCTTTTCCTTCAAAGCTCACCTGCCTTTCGCTTTTGTGGTGCCCTACCTGCATTTTGCCTTCTCCTATATCTGTGGAGCAACAAAAGGTGAAAAGCTAGGTTTGTACAATTAAAATTGTCAGAGTAAGAATGGGGAAAAGCAAAGATCCTGAACAGGTTTGAAAACAGGAGGCAAAGAAAAAGTTAGAGATGAATGTGGCATCCCCCAACAATATGGACAAAAAGATTCCCTGTCCAGCCCCTGTGGCTGCGAGGAGCAAAAACTCCCTCCGGCTTGGAGCAGTAATGATGAGTGTGAGCCCTCGGTGGCTGCGAGCGGCCAGAGGTGGCTCTGGATGCTCAGGGGCCGATCCTGCCGCTCCTGCCCTGTGCTTTGTCCCCGCCACGGCCGCGTTCCTGCGGGACAATCGCGGCCGGCTCCGTTTCAAGGTACGGCCCCGTCCCTCGGGAGCAGCTGCTGTGTGTCAGCGCAGCACGGGGCCCGGGCACAGCCACACAAGAGCAGCACGCTGGGGAAAGGTGCAGGCTTTGCTTTGCCTTCCCGTCTGAGGGTTTCTTTGGATGTGTTTTGTGTCCCTTCAAGTCACTTGGGAGTTTAGGAGAGCCAGAGAGAATAGCTTTTTCTGTCATTATTTGATAACCAATACAGTTCCCTTTGACCCTCTCCCCTCTTCCCAAAAAAGAAAGACCAGCTCAGCATTGTGTTATTTTTCAAAGCCTTTACAAATTAAGACAGTAACATGGAAATCCTCGTTGGGTTTCAGTTCATACTTCCTCCCATGCTGGGCTGAAATGGGGATTCTTTTGTGATGGCTGTGCTGCTTATTTTTTTAAAACCTCCTGAATTTGGCACACTGCCCTACTTTATTTTCTTTCCATTCTCTAGTGCTGCTCCCATTGGGAGGCTCATTCGCTTCTAATGCATGGTGTTATCTTTTGCAAGCTGAACTCTAAATCCCCGTGTTGTTTTTCCTCGCTTGTTATTCAGGTGTGGGGAATCTTAATGATGTCTCTTTGGCTGGTGGATGCTCTGGCTATGTGGCTTTAATTACTTTTATTAATGTATTTTATAAAGTAAATTACAGATAAATGTAGTCTTTAACTGCAGCTTAGAGGTGGCACATCTGTGAGGCTGCACAGGCTTTCATTTGGGGGTGAAAGGCACAGTAACACCTTCCATAGTGAGAGGATGTTCCCAGGTGGGACTGGGGAAGCTTTACTGAAGCAAAAGCTCCAAAACTACAAACTGGCACTTGCTGTGCAGAGGGGCAGTGCAGGGAGAGGGAAGGAGCAGGACAACGTGCCAGGCTGTGCTGGCAGCCCCAGGAGGGCAGCAGAGGCAGCAGCCCAGGGAGAGCCTGGCATTGCTGGGGATCTCTGCAAAGCCCCGGGGCTCTGCCAGGGCTCAGTGCGGTGCTGAGGCTGGTGAGGGCAGGGAAAGGGACCTGGCCATGGCCCCAGGGTGTATCCCTGCCCGGGGAGGGCTCAGAGGCAGCTGGGCTGGCAGTGAGCACAGACCCAAGCAGGGAGAAGGAGAAACACGAGTTAGCATGGAGAGAGGCTGAATCTCTCCCAGTGCTCTGGACTGAGCAGGATTAGAGGATTTAGTAGAGGAAAATATGTACTGGTGTCTGTAGTTTGTCTGGTGTTTTATTGAACCAAGGGTCCCATGTGAGCAAGCAAGCAGTGAAATCATCCAGCAATGCATTGAGAACTGTTCTGTCTCTGAACACTGCACATCTTGGGCACTGGTTGTGTTCTTCATCCCAGGAGTTCCTGTTACGTTGGGCAACACGCAGCCATTGCCAAAAATAAATAATTAAAGCTGGGTGGTGTCTGAGTCATCGATGTATTGAGAGGATGGAAAACAAGCTGATGGGTTTTACAAAGTGGCAAATCTCCAGGCTGTTCTCGCCTTCCTGAGCTCTTGCCCTTCATTTCTATGCAAGAGACATTCTCGGTTTGGGGGATTCTTACCAGGAGCTTGTGAGAGAAATGTTGAAAAGGGATTTTTCCAGGTTGCCTTTTCCATCTTCCTGCTGCATTAGCTGCAGGTGGTGAAGCTGCTGTTTCGGCATTTCTTCTTCAAAAGCTACATCACGTAATATCGCTGAGATCACAAGGAGATGAGGAGAAAAATGGCCCTATAGGATTTTTGTTAAAAAAGGATCCATCCATAAAAGATGAAAGGTTAAATTGCTTTTAGAAATACAGCAGCATTTAAACAGGTGAGGATCCTCTGCAACTGAGTTTGGATTCAATAAAGTAGCCATGCAGAAGGGCAGGAGAAGGCCTTTCTTTGGAGGGAAATGTCACACTTTAGTGTTAATAAAATGTCTAGTGGTATAATAATAATGATAGCAATCAGGAGTCTTTATTTTTCACCTGGCAGGGCTGGTTCATGCGTGTTTTTTCAAAGCTACCTGCAATTCAGGAAAGAACAAAAAAAGAATCAGGCATGCATTGACTGAAAATATCAGAGTGGCAGAGAAGAGAGCCAGAGCGGCCCAAGACTCCTGAATGTTACTGGGGAGATGAAGAGTGCTGCTCCCAGGTGGCAGGACATTTTCTTCCTCAGCTTTTTAGATGTTGCCTCCTCGCAGCTGCGTTGTAAAGACATCGCAGGAGATTTACAATCCTAAAAGAACGTACGATGAAAATGTCAAAAGGAAAAGGCAATTGCAAACAATAGTTTTGCTCTGGACTGGCCCCCTCTATACGCTCCTTAGTGGTGATGTAGCACAAAGGCAATGAGCACACAGCATTAGCTACTCTTGTATCTCTTGTAAATTTGTCAGGTTTGAAGTGTCAGAAGTTGGTGGAACAAAATTTGTTCCCTACCTGCACAGATGTCACTTACAGCTTTCTGTGGAAAGAGAGGAGGAGCAGGAGACACTGGTCATTTAGGTGCAGACAGTGACACCAGAGAGGATAATATATAACACACCAAGAGGTCTAATTATTGATTATCTGTGTGCACAAAAATGTAGAAATATCACTTTTCTTGCCTGACTTCTTTTCCCCACCAGCAGCTCTGGGCCCTTGCTGGCTGTGCCTCTGTGGCTGCTGTGTCCCCCCAGCTCGGGCAGGGCAGGGTGGGCAGCACAGTGCTCCCAGCAGTGTGTGACATGTGTGGGGCTGGGCCAGGGCACACATCTGGAAGGACCAGGCTGCTGCCTCCCTGAGAACTCACAGGCTGTTTAGTGGCTTCTCTGCTCTAAACTCTCCTCTTGGCCTGGTGCAGCATCTGGCTGTGTTAGCTGGAGCAGTACATTTGTACTTTAATATTAACGTCAAATCAACTCTCCAGCCCCAGGAGCCAAGGCTCTTGAACAGTGCCTGCACAATGCAGCCACAAGCACTCACTCCAGCGTTTTCTTTAAGAGACTCCTCGACCACGGATTTGCTGCTCATGCTGGCCCAGAGTGTGTGTTGATGGGGAAGGTGCCAGCTCTTGTCAGTCACTAGTGTTGTCATGAATTAGCAGGGGCCACACAGGGTACAGCCATACGTGTCAGCCTTGTGAATGAGTGCTGGAGCAAGATGAGAGAATGTGGGATCCTGCTAAGGCAAAGTAGCAGGGAGGAAAGAGCTGCCGTGGCCCAGGAGCTGCTGGGTCCTGCTCATCCAGTGTGTCCAAGCACAAGCAGCATTCCTGCAATCCCCCATCCAGTTCTGCACTGAGACCTGGTGACTGCACTGCTCCTGCAGCAGCTGGGAACACGGGGGCAATTTTGGTGTCAGCAAAGCTTTGTCCTTGGGTTTTGTGAAAAACAGTGGGTTTGTGTGTCTTGGGACAAATAAAATCAAATAACTCAGGTCAAAAAGTGTAGCAGGTGCTAGCGGTGAAAGTGGCCCAGTTTGTTTGTGTGATAGAGCGTCTGTCATCCGGAGCTGGAGGCTCTTGGCATGTTTTGGCCTGGTGCCCCAGAACACATAGCCCTTGTTGGGTTTTACAGCCAGTTAAACTCTAGACATGTTTCTGTCACAAGCTGACTCACCAGTCTCTTCCACTCCTCTGGCTCTACTTCTAACAACTCGCATGATTTTGTCACATGCCACAGGACAATTTCTGGTTTTTCTTAAAGCCCAGCTGCTGGACTCAAGACACTGTGTGAGGAATCCTAGCTGAGACAGCAGAGAAGAAAAATCCCAGCACTTATTCTTAGTTTTAAGTTGTTGATATTCAGTGTTTGGAGTTACTCTTTTGTGGGCTTGTGAAAGCAAATGCGTCAGGTTTAAAAGCAATTACTTCTAGTAATAGAAATCTCACACAGTTATAGAAGTTAGAAACATTAGGGAAAGTCTATTGAGACCAGAAGCCCTCTGCAGTGTGTGCTGTTCATGTTTCAGCAGTTACACCATTCATGGCCATGGTGGCTGCTGTGGGGCGTGGAGCAAACACCCAGAGTTTATTGCTGTGTGTCCAGACAGCCCTGAGTGCTCTCACTGTTGATTCAGCAGCAGCACACTTGGGAGAGTGTGGACTTATCTTCTGCCAGGATAGCATGTCTTTGTGACTAATTCTGATCCAGGATTTTCCTGGAAAAGAAAAATAACGCTGTGTCTGCCCAGATCTGTGTTGTGCTGCACATAAAGTTATTTGTGTATGTGGGTCAAATTCCTTTGCTTCCCAGTGTCCTCTGGTAGGCACATAGTGAAGTATGTAGAATAAATTTACACCCCAAAATGAGAAGCCAGATTACTTATTAGAAGAACATCAGACAATTTCCCTTCTGAAACTTACATGGAGTGGAAATAAAAAGAAGTGAGTGAGAAGAGTTTATGGGTTTTGAGCAGAAGATGGTGTTGGCTAGGAAATTTCACTGATGAGGTATTTGCTACTGAACATCACGACTTTGTTCCAGCAGTGCTCAGGACAGCAGAGTTCAGCTTGTGCTGCAAGGCTCCTGGAGGCTTTTCCCTTCATCCTCCCTGGAGCGATGCTGTGCTGTGCACGGGTGGGGTGTGAGGCTGGCTGCTCCGAAATTTCTCAGGGCTCCATTCCAGCACTGTTTAGGTCTGGCTGTAAAAATGTAGGTGCACTGTCACATCATGAAAAGACACATGAGAAGGGACAGTGCCACTCCTGGGTACAGCACTGGCAGCACAGTGAAACTGTCACCTATCACCTGTCACCTCCGACTGAAAGGACAGAAGGAACCTGCAAAAATTCTGCACTTTCAGAGGTCCCTCCAGGCTGAAGAATGTCTCAAGGAAACATTGGAAGGAAGAATTTATTGGACACAGATGTACTTACTAAACAATGTGCTTGAGTGGCTCATTAGTTTTGAAAAGGAAGATGTACAAATGCGAGAGCAATGCGAGAATCTCGGCCAGCCGTCCTGTCCCGCAGCCCGGGGCTGTGGGCAGGCCCTGGCAGAGGAGGTGAGCCGGGCCCTGGGGGCACAGGCCCTGGCAGGGGAGGTGAGCCGGTCCCTGGGGGCACAGGCAGCCCCGTTCCCGTGGGGACCCAGCCAGCACAGGGGGCTGTCCGGTGCTGGGACACCCAGGACATCCCTGACCAACATCTCGCCGCCTCTACAGCCACAGCAGAACCTCCCTTCTTCTTTCCTCCAGACCTCCGCTGCCTCTGCTCCTCCTCACTCTCACCAGAGCTTTCTCTGGGAACCGGAGAGGCTGAGGCGAATAATAGATACAAATCATGACCAAAGAAGAAATGATTGTCATTGCAAAAATGTATTTATTAATGATCTTCACATAATTCTCTGGGAGTGATATTCTGCAAGACAGAATGGTGATAGATTTTCACCAAATGGGAATATTTCCCTCCAGAAATATGTAGCATTAAAGGGAGTGAAGAAGCTGAATGTGTTTCCTCCAGTCAGGAAAATGACGGATCAGGGACAAGAGACAATACATTAGTAAACAATATAAAAAATGTACATTTTGTCATTTTGTATTCCTGAGTTATTCTAAATCTGTGAATAAATCGAGAGCTTAAAGTCTCTGGAGCTGTTTTGAAGTCTCTTGCTTTCTATAAATATTGCATTTGCCTCAAGTAAGAATTTCTGACATGTATTAAAAAAATATACATTAGTAAAGCTTATAAAATAGATATTTGGAATGCTGTTATTGTTATTTTTTATTAAAAATACAGTTTAATGGAACAATTGAGTTCTACTTCAAAGTGTCAAAATTATTTTTCATGCTTTTTTCCCCATGTTCTTTGAACTTTGTGGTTGAAGCTCTGCTTTCCTGCTCTCTGATTTTGTCCCTGTTTGAAGCAGTCATTCCCCTCACAGATTTCGCTCTCTCCTTCCCTTGCTGCAGTGGGGTCCCCACGCTGGGGGCTGGTGGCAGCTGGCCCTGAGCGGGGAAGGTCAGGTCCAGCGTGGCCTGCGGGCAGCTGGCCAGGGTCACCTCTCTGCAGCAGACTGAGGAACACCTTGCAGCTGCTCCTGGGGTTCTTGTGGGGAATTCTGGGGGAAATCAATGCCCAGCACGACCCATGCCCTCGGTCAGCCTCAGCAGAGGGGTGAGGGCAGGTCTGTACAAACTGACAGGTCTGGCTGCAAGGGGTGAGCCCTGAGGGTGATGGCACTGAGAGCAGCTCCCGAGTCCCTCCTTTGTGATGCGCTTTTCTCACCCGCTATTCTCCGCAGCCTGCAGAGGAGCTGCTGATGGTTATCACGTGTTTGCAACATTTAGTTCTACTAAAGTCCAGAATGCTGTTTTTGTGACACTGCCCATGTACTGAGCTGACCTCCGGCTCCGGCCGCTGGCACCGTGTCTGGCTGCTCATGCCATATGGAGCTGGCATTAGCGGCAGTGCTGGACGCCCAGCACGGAGCGGCGAGGGGCAGCGTCAGTGTCACCTGCTGTCACCTGCACACCCTTCCTGGCAGGTGGCCACACACCTCAGCACTCGGAGCGTGTCTCAGACAGCCCTGGAGCAGGGGCAGCTCCGGAAGAACAGTCCGTGTTTCTGAGCTCTGCAGCCGCTTTCCCCATGGCCACAATCCCTGAACAGCAGCTCACAGCACTTGGCTCCGTGCTGGAACTGCCGGGAGCTGTGAGAGCCTCTGGCGAACCTCGGCCAAGGATGGAACACGTGCTGCAGCCACGGCCTGACACGGGTTTACACGCTCTGTATTCCACCTGCAGAATCACTTGGTTAAGGGAAAAATAAAGGAACTTTTTAAAGGAAAAAATATTTGTAATTTCTCTATTGCCAGTACAGGGCTTCACTTGGAGCAATTTTAAGAATTTTCTGGAGAAAACAGCCACAGCTTTAGTTCCAGAAATACACACACTGATGCCGAAACTTGCAAGCAACTGACATGAGCAGAAAATGTGTAACTGAACAGAAAACAAAGTCAATGAACAAAACACAACACAAATAAACAAAACACAATGTAAATGACCAGAAAAGAGAGGGGAGAGGCTGCAGCCAACACACCGGAGGTTTAATGTGGGTGTTATCTGCACTATATGGCACCGGCTTGAACCACAGCAGTAATATCAAAGAGCTCTTCAACTTATTCATAATTAGCAGTGGGAATGCCCAGGCTTCGTTCTGTGCTCACAAAGGACCAGGGGCTGCGTCGAAGGGAACTGGAACTCTTTAATTAACTCCTTTCTAGAGCTTTCCTTTGTTGCGGTTTCAGGCCCTGCGCTGCTCTCTGAGGGAGGGAGCCCTGACCCCTCGGGACCGGCCGGGCGCCCCAGGGCTCCCTCAGCACCGCCGTCAGTCCCGCACGGCCCTGCCCGGGCCGGCAGTGCCCCTGGGGCCGGCGGCTCCTCCGCGACCCCCGCAGGGCTCCAGCCCTGCCCTGCGGAAGGTGCCGGAGGGTTCCGGGGCCGC
>VXBR01003155.1:141980-213797 GCA_013400215.1 Cisticola juncidis | reverse complement strand
CGTGGGCACCGTGTGAGGGAACAGCGCCCAGAAGCCGACACCAGGTAAGGCTGGAGGGGAAAGCGGCCGGACGCGTGTGTGGGTGGTGGCGCGGTGGCTCCCCGGGGCGGGCTCGGCCCTGCTCGGGGCAGGCGGAGGCCATGGGGCCTGGCTGGGGATGCACAGCCGCCTGGAACTTGGGCTGGCGGGGGCACGGTCCTTGGTGAGGACAGACCTGGGGTCTGGTGTGTGTCACACCTGAGCCCCGTGGAGATCGGCGGCTGCCAGGCGGGCAGGCGGCTGCGGGAGCAGGGCTGTGCGCACGGAGGGTTTGCCGCGGAGCAGAGTCCAGCTGTACTTCAGTGCTGAATTTGTGGAGGTCCTGTATCGGTGAGTGCTGTGAGCCGTGTTTCCTGTGGAGGTGCTGGGGTGCTCGTTTCCCTCCCGCCGCAGGGTGTGCGGGGCTGGCAGCGCTGGCAGCGGCGGGTTCGGCTGCCCGGGGTGTGCGGGTGCTCCCCGGCCACGCTGGGCACGGGGCGGAACAGGGACACACCTGCACACACCGGCTGCAAGAAGGAGAGGATCTCTGTGTCCGGGCAGAGACAGCACACACACACACAAAAAGCCTGCATGGAGGTTTTCTTTCTGTCTTTGAAATGCCAGAGGGGCCTGGTGTGGGACAGTGCTGGAGCCAGGCCCAGCAGGGTCAGGTGTGCTCAGGTGTTGGTGTTGAAGGAAGGACTGGTGACATGTCATTCTGAAATCCAGACAGCTGGACAGCCTGTCAGAAGCCTCAGTAAACCTCATGTTGACCAAGGGACTCCAGAATGCTGGATATCCACTTATTTTCTGATGCTTTCACACAAGAAGTCTGCACCAGAGCAGCGGAAAGTGTGAGCTTAGGTGCAGAGGTGTTGTCTTAGTGCAGTTATGTGAATTGCATCATTATATTTCACTTAGTTTTTATTCACTGCCCACTTGAGTTAGTGACAAAGGATTTCAAGGCTAGGCATGCAAATTAAAGCAAGAGCTGCTATTGTTTTTTCAGATACCTGTCAGCTCTTCTTACTCAACTTAACGCAGACTGAATTTGAAAGCAGAGGAGCCAGGGCTGTGGTATTCCTGGCAGAATGATAGCTGACAGGCTCCTCACAGCTCCAGAATCAGAGTCATGTCTGACACAGAGGAACATGTGTTGGCAACCTTGCTTGAGCCACGTTTCCAGAGCTGTAAAGGAACTGGAGCATTTCCAGGGGATGACAGAAAAGCGGCTGTTTCAGGGGAGAGCCAGAGGCCATGTCATTGTCATTCTTCTCTGTTTGGCAGTCTGCTCAGATTCCTTGGAAGAGCACCTGAGAGCATTTATGGGACAGGAAAAGTAATAAAAGTTAAAGAGATGGCCCGGTACTAGAAAGAAACTTATTAATGGAACATTTATGGCTACAAAAGTGCTCCTGCCCTGCATGGGCTTGCTGCCACTCTTTCAGGGGACAGAGTAGTGCTGCTGGGGCACAGTCTGTGTGATGAAAACCACAGCATCAAGACAAGAGCACTTATTTATTTGTTCTTTGAGAATCTGGCACTGGTGGACACTGGTGTCCCCTCCATGAGGTGCTTGTCATCCCGTGTGTACTGTGAGTGCATGGTGAGTGCTGCCAGGGGTACTGTGACAGATGGAAAGATCCTGCTTAGTACCAGTGATTCACAATGCTTTGCTTTGCTCAAGATGCATCTGGAAAGTTTCCCAGATTATACATCTGCCCCTTTGACACTGAAGCAGCAGCGCAAGTTGGAGGCCAGAAGGAACAGAAAACAGATTTAGTCTGGGCTGTTCTTTAGGGCAGGGATTGTCTGTCTTCATGCCTGGAAAGCAACTGGAGAGCTACCCCAGCCCAGAACAGTTCCTGCAGCAATTGGAGGAGAGCTAGGTGCCAACAAATTGCAAATGTGATTGGGGTACTGGAAAAAGCAAGAAGTTCCAGTGCTGGAACTGAAATTGTTGATGCCCCATCCCTGCATGTGCTCAAGTCCAGGCTGGATGGGCCTTGGAGTGACCTGGTCCCTGCCCATGGCAGGAGATGGGTTTTAAGGCATTTTCCAACCCAAACCATTCTGGGATTACTCTGATTGCTTCATTACTTTTGTTGTGATACAATTTATAAGAATATACATTTATTTTAAAGCAAACACAGCACAGGTGGGAGGGCATTGCCTGCACTTTGCTTCTTAGGAAGGTGAGACCAGAAAAGTTCCTTATTCTTCATTGTCCAGACTTTCGACAGAGAGCAACCTGCCCCATATTAACTTTTGCATTTCTCATCAAGATGCAACAGACTTTAAATAGCATGTGCATGACTGACTCTTTTTTTTTTTTTTTACTCCTATGGAGGCTGATATACAAAGTACCTCAAGTGGCAGCTGTCACCAGTGAGGTGGCATTTTTCTTCACTGAGGCTGACAGCAGCTGTCCAGGAGAAGTATGAATGGAATGAGAATGACATCATGTTTATTCAGGAATGACATTCCCAGCCATGGATCAGTGTCAGCAATATTTTGATAAGTTTTAGAATGAGAAAACATTTCTTGAAATGTTCCCTGATTTATCCTTTGTAAAATACACAACACAAAAAATAATTGAAGAGATTGCATCAGGACAAAGCAGGGCTTGCCTGTCCTGTGTTTCCACGAAGTGTTTTATCCGTGCTGCAGACAGTCCACAGGCACCAGGACTCACAGCAGCTTTAACCCTTGCCAGCCCAGCTGCCTCACTCCACAGCTTTTCCCTCTGCTGCTCCTTGCCCCGGCCCCATTTGGAGCAGGGTTTAGTGGATTTCATCGAGGAGCTGTGAGGGAAGTCAGTCAGCCAGAGCAAAGGAAGGCTGGAATAGCTTTTAGGATTAGCTTTTAGGACACTGGGACAGAAATAGGAACAGCTTGGCTTGGTTCCTTACAGTGCAACTAACGGGACTGGTATCTTAAATATATATATAGATGGTTCAGTCGGGGTTGTCATGTGATGACTGATGAGTCTTTTTGTGGCTGACTGACCTGGATGAAATCTCTTCTGCTGCTAGAAGCTGTTCATCCTGAAGCCTAATGAAAAGTTTTAGGCATTAAGGACATAACCCAGTGGATTTGAACACCTGAGTCCCACAGGCCTGGAGATCTGTTTTTTATCTTTATTGTATTACTTCTTGTGAACTCTCTTACCGCAATGGTACAAATTGCCTCATTTACTGCTATGATCACTTTTTCTGGTAATTTTTTTTATGCCTGGGTTCCTTAATTCCATTTTTGCTAATATGCACACCCTGAGTTCTGATCCTTTCTCAGGTCCAGCCACCCAGGCCATCTCCCCAGCCACATTTTAAGCATTGTTTGAAAACTGGCTGGCAGGGCCACCCACATCAGGAGAGAGCCCAGAATGAGCCCTTGGCTGGAATTGCAGCACAGGCTGCCGCAGGCTTTGTTGTTGCTCCCTGACATTAACGAAGAGCTGATTGTTATTGTTGTCAGTAGGCTCCAAAATGAGTCCTGAGACACCTGCCTTTTCAGAGGTTCTGACTTGCCCTCTCGTACCTCTGTCAGTCAGACACCGCTGTAAGCGCTGACAGGTCAGGGAGACAAATGTTGGTCTGAATTTTCATTCTGTCTGTAAAATTTGAAGATTTGTGTGTGTCTGCCTAGTTGAGACATAAAGCAGAAGGACATGTAAGGGTGACCTCACTGCAAGTAATACTATAGCTGAACTGAAAAGAAACAGCCCCAGTGTGTGTTGGAGTCAGATGTGCAGCCGGGTGTTAACTTCACAGCTTTAAATGTATTTGTTCAGTTGTGATCTCCTCCTCATTCTCTCTCTCGCCTCCAACCTTGGTTCTCTCATAGTATCAGATTCAACAGGGCTATATTTAATTGGAGTTCAACAGAAGGCCTTATTTAAATATAAACGTTGGGAGTGACAGCACACTGGCTCAATATGCAAGAAGATGGATGTGTGGAAGCGGTTGGTGTCTGGAGAAGGGTGGGAGGAGGTCACTGTGAGCAGCCAGGGCAAACAGCAGATGGGCACCTCACCCTCACCACAGCCTGATCTCTGAGCCAGTGGATACCTGCATGCACCTGCTGGAGGTGCTGGAACAGTCCTGCACAGGCCTCACTCAGGTGAGAACTCGTGCAGTGTCTCAGACCTGAGCAGAGCCCCCCGATCCGGGTGTGGAGCTGAACGAGGTCACCCCACCTCTGCTCCTGAGTCCAGCATGACCTGGAGCTGGTCAGGAGCACCAGGGCGGGGTGGGGCTCCTGCAGTGCCCTGTGCTGAGGGCTTGGCCAGGGCTGCCCGGAGGTGTGGCTGTCTCTGGGAGAGCTGCTCTCCTTCTGGTGCTGACTCTGGGCAAGTGTCGGCTGCTGCAGTCAGGCTGGAGAGCAAACCGTAAATAACCAAGGGCAGGAGGAGACGTTTCAGGGAAATGTTCCACTGAAGGGGGTTATCATTACCAACTGAATGCATTTTGTCTTCTATTTTGTAGACAAATTTTATAGATTATTTCACACCATTTTTTTAAATCTCAGATTTTATTTTTGATGATGTATTTTCATGCATCATCATTTGTGTTAACATATGAAATGTCTTTTCTGACCTAAACGACACCATTATCATGAACTTGCTTCTAGTTTTGGCTAAAGGAGGAGCTGGAATGTAGAGTACTTTTGTATCCAGGAACTGCTGTGCAGTATGTCAGAAATTCCTGTCTTACGCATACACATGTTCCTTTTCCCATAGCAGAAAAAAGAACTATAAAGAAATATACGGTGTTCATTTAATTTACATTTCTAGATACACAGCTTGGGAAGGTGTTGGGGAAGAGCAAAAGCAGTGGCTAAAAGCTGTGGCTTTATGATCACCAAGTCTGCAGAGTGAGGAGCTGTTCCTCGAGTGCTGAACGAGTCCTACATTAAATGCTGCGGGAGCGGCTGTTTCATCTGTGCAAGCTGTCCTACTCTGGAAAACAGAACACTTGGTTGATCGCTTTACAACCACATGCTAAACATTCTAAACAATTTATGCATTTTAACTGTATGTTTTTCTCCCTCAAAACTTGCTACTCTGCAATGTTCCACAGATCTTGTTTATAACACATTCATCTAAAATTATCTCAGTGCACACAGCACCCTCCTATAGAACAGATGCTATGTAACCTGAAGTTCTGTTTTGATCTCAAATCGACGTGTTTAAGCTACTTGTGTGAATTATAAATTGAAACTAAACTAAGAAAATGAAATTGTGTTTTTTTGCCATAATGCTTCCACAGTTCAATAGTTCTATTCATTTTAGAGTGCCTTTCTGGTGTGATACTTGCAGTTGCTATTTAAGGTTTAACTATTTTTGTATTTAAGGATCTTCTGGGTTATCTTAAAAAAAAGCCTCTAAAAATTAACCTTTCCCAGCAACATTATTGAACTTTTCCTGGATGTCTTCTCAGTTTGTTTTTTGCATCACTTCTGAATTTAGATGAGATTTATATACAAGAGACATTTTCCTTTGTAATTAGCCTACTTATATGTCTTCATGCATCTTGAAAGGATGGTTGAGTATCTCAGGAGATTAGCACTTGCATCCTGGGGCCTTTTCATAGCTAAATCACTGGTTATCATCCTCACATAATTATTCATACTTATTTACTATTTGTATTACAGTAATTCCTAAAGGAATCCCCCAGGTTGGGCCCTGTGTGCTAGGTGCTGCAGGTGCATGACTGAGATATGTGGGCAGCACAGACCTCCATACTGCTCTGTGAATCTCCATTTTTAGGGATATCACACTTGCAGTCCCCCTAAGGAAGGAGGACAGAGGATGGCTGCCCCTTTGCTCCTGTCCAAATTTGTGGCTTACAGGCCTGCCAAGATGGCCTTTTCCATGTTTAGAGACTCTGGAAAAGGTTTCTTCTACACTGTTCTGGAATGTAACTTGATTTTTGGAGCCTCAAAATATTTTAGTTTCTTAGGGTCTCGGATTCTCCTAAGATGGAAAGAAACTGACTTCCCCTCCTAGAACCTTCTGGCTTATAATAGAGCAGTATCTTTTCACTGCCCCTCTTAAAAATGTCTTTAGCACACCAATGTTCCTTTATAAGAAGACCTCATGTTTTTATATAAGAATGAAGAGCTGAAACCAGGGTTGCTTCAAAGCAGAATTCAGATTCAGTTTGGCTTCAGTATTTCACTACGGGAAACAAACACATAATGAAAGCAGGGGCAGTAACAAGCCTTACACTGGGTTTCCCCCAAAGCTGAGCCATTGAAGCTCTTTGCCTTGCTCTTCAGACCCCTGCAGGGTCCCACAAGAATTGGTTCTTTTCCAGCCTTCCCTGGTTTATGGGAACCGTGTTTCCTGTTTCCTCATCCCTCCTGCAGTGAGTAGATGTGGCAGCTCCTAGCTGTGATCCTGACATTGCTGGGGGCTCGTGCCTGCAGGTCTGTGGGAACGAGGGGATGAAGGGGACTGAGAAGGAGAGCGAACACTTGCTATGGGTGGGAAAACTAAAAAAGCAAATAACGATGCTGTGGCCAGAGCTGGCAGCCAGGTGCAAGGAGAGCCAGGAACAAGGAGGCACCTAGCAAGAGCCTGCTGCTGGCACACAGCACACAGATGGTGCCCACCAGCCATGGTGTCAGCCTCCCCAGGGCTCCCTGGATCAGCCAAAGTGTGCTGGAGGCTGTAGGGCTCAGTGAGGTCATCAGTCACTGCCCGAGGTGAGCAGCCCTGCCTCCCCTGCGTGCCAGGGAGACCAGGCTCAGCCTCGTGCTGGGGAGGGAGGCAAAGCTTGGAGAGAAGGGATAGCTGCAGGCCCCAGCTCTGCTAGTGAGAGTTCATTCACAGCTCTGTTCTGGGGAGGCTGAGGGTCTGCATGAATGGAGAGGGCTGGTGCAGCCATGCTGAAAGGAATATAAGGAAACTGCTTTTGCATCCAGCACAACTCCAGAAGGACCATGGCTGGGTGAGCAGAATGTGCATTTTCCTGTTGGCTATTGTTTAATTAGGCTGTTGCTGATGCTGACACTGTGTATTTTCTTTGCTCTATCTCCTTTCCTTCTTTATTATTTCCTACTTTGGTTTGATGTTGTTGGTATATAAAATTTAAAGAGCTCTAAATTTTTTTAAAGGCCCCTAAAGGGAGCCGTGCTTTTTTTGTGTTAAAGTCATTACATGAACACCTGTGAACTGTTGAGTTTAATTGGGCTACAGCTGTTGGGGAGCGAGGGGGGATTTATTGGTTTGATTTGCTGTCTTCAGATTGCGGTGTGTTGTCATGCACTGCCCTTCCAACGTGTCTCTTCAAACAGAAGCACATGTGCATATCAGGTATTGCAGGGGCTGCAGTCTGAGGGACGGGCTTGTCCGAGCAGAGGGGATGCTGTGGCCATGTGAGGACGCAGAGGCAGCAGCAGAGCACGGGAAAGCTGTGTCAGCTGGGGGAGCAGCAGATGGCAGGAGGGGCTGCCAAGCTCCCTGAGACATTTCTGAGCACTGGCTCATCATGCTGCGGGGTTCCTGGGCCTTGCTGAGGAGGACAGGATGCTTCCTAGTGGGAAAGTGAGGTCCTGTCTGGAACATCACATGTCTGCATGGACAGCAGCAGAGGTCACATAAGAACTGCTTTAAGGAGGCAGGCAATGGGAAGGCCGATGAGCCAGGGCACCTCTGCACAAAGGAGCCCTCCTGCTAAGCAGAGGGATCTCATACACAGCTAGGGCAGTCACCCCAGCTCCACAGGGAATGCAGGCTCCGTGTGTACACAGAGATAGAGAGGAGCCAAGAGGGAACTGCCACAGTCCCACTGAGCACCACACAGCCAGCGTGTACTTGGTTCACTTTCCCTGCAGGGTTTGGCCTGTGAAGAGCCCCCCTGCCCTCCCCCTGAGGATGCCTGGCATGGGGTGGGGAGGGTGGCCCAGGGCAGCCTGGGCTCAGCTGTGCTCTGCCCCCACAGGGAGGCAGCTGGGTGCAGTGTTCACCCAGCTGGTTGGCACCTTTGGACCCTCGTGTCCTCTGCAGAACCCTCCAGGCACTCTGGGCCCATCCCCTGTCTGTGTGAGGGTGTCTGTTCTCAGCTGAAAGGTCCAATGAGCTGAGAGGATGTTCCTACCCTCTCCACAAATGTCCTGTCCTGTCCTGTCACCTGCACCTTTGTGCCAGTGCCCAGACCCTCGTGGGGCTCGGTGGCACCCTGGTTACCAGCGCATCCTCCACTCTATTGTTCTGATTCTGTGTGTGTTTGTGAAGGATATGGACAGAGATACCACTCTATTGTGCCTCAGGGTAGGGGGAAGGGTAAAAAAAATTCCTTTTGATTCCTTTTTTTCTGTTGTTTTCACACCATTAGAAAATAATTAACCTCCTTAGTGAAAGCATGTCTCCTTTTCACCCGAGTAGGAAAACCTTAAAATATACATACAATATTTTTAACACTAAGCTTAAATTATGCAGTTGCTGCATTTTGATGATAAATATGCAGATGAGAAGATTTCTGCCTCTTTTATCTTGTGGTTCTAACTCTGTCTAAAAACAGATTGTCGCAGTCACCCTAATTCTGAGAAAAACAGCCTTTTGTGCATTGAAAAGCCAAAACAAGCAAGTCTGATGATCAGATCTTCTCTTCCTAGTTGGCATATGTCTGCCATGCTAGTGAAGGAATCACTTATTTCTTGTGGTGACGGCAGTTGGTGCCATCAATTCCTGTCAGCTGGGGAAAGGGATGGGAAGCCAAATTCATACACTGGTGATTAATTCTGGGAGCTCACGCGAAGAAAGACTCTCTGAATGCCACTGGAAAGCTCTGAGATTGCCCATTCTGCTGCAATGCAGATATATTCTATACAGACGTGATGAGATAATCTTTGTCTTTCTGCATCTTGGGGAGAGCCCTGAGTGGGAATCCACTCACGTGAGCTCTGGGCTGTAGATGTCCAGAGCAGACCCACACAAGACGGGATGGGTGAGTTGCAGGCACTGGGGAAGGACTCAGTCAGCAGGAGATCTTGTTCTGCATCTGTGCACATCTCTTCAGTTTGGAAGGTGGCACTTTTCACTGAAGGCCACAACTGCTTGAGCACTTTGGGGACGGAGTGACCCACTCCTCTATCTGTGGGAGGCAGAGCTTTGGAAATATTGCCTGAACTTATGCAGGTGATGGGCTCTGGTGGAGCCAACTGGCCTTGAGCTACTTCTGTAGAAACCCCTTTAATGTCACAGTTTCCAAGCAAACAGCATAAAATCAAAGAAGTGTAAAAACAATAACAGTCTGCAAGGATTGTGAAACCTTGTTCCTAGACAGAGTAACTTCTTATTTGCCCAGTTCATATCCCACAGTCAAACATGAAGAGCTTTGGACTCTAACCCCATCTGTGGGAATGTGATCCATTGGCTAGTTTGCAGCTGTTCAGCACTCAAGATACACTGGAATTGCTAAGTTCAATTGAAGTAGGCAGGGAAAAGTGTGAAGGGTTTTAATATTAATCTATGAAGATTATAGTGTTCATAGGCAAATAAACACTCCTGTGTTATGTTTTTTTGTTTTTTGTTTTTTGTTTTTTTTTCACATAATATGCTTTTATTTTAGGCTGAGGAAAACTGTAGTGAGAAAGAGCAGAAGGCAAGTCCCCATGACAGCATGGGGTGTGTGTCTGCACACACGTCTGTCAGTCTTTTGCAAATGGTTGCAGACACTCTGAAAACAAAAGTAGTTGTACACAGGAGAGTTCTTACAGCCATACAGATGGAAAATAATGGGCACTCGTGGCTTGGGCTGCATTTTGTTTTTTGACTCACACTTTCTGAGTGAAAGAAAGAAATCTGAAAATACACTTTCTGATCTCCTCAGAAGACCACCCCCCCATTTTAGGCTGTTGGGTAATGAGGGTGAGTCAGCCACATTAGGGCTTCTATTCATCCTATTTCATTGTGCTTAAGCAGGCAGTGGTTACTGGAATTGTACAGGCCATCTCTGCACCAACTCAAAAGCACTGCTTATTTCTTCATCTCTTTTAAAGCCTGTGCAAAAGTAAACCTGCTGGGGCTGCTCACTGGTTTTCTTTTCACTCTATAAGCATTTCCTTTCCCAAGGAGCCCAGCACCTTGCTGCTAATCGGCTCATACACACAGTATAAAGTAGAACTGTAGGAGATTCTGTAGAGAATCTCCACTAGTTTTTAATGTTTTTTTAGTATTTTCTTGATTAAAGAGTTCTGTCAGAAGAGCAGTGGTCCTTGGGGCATCTTTCCTCAAGAGACTGTGCACAGCAGTTCCTCCTCTTGGCACCCAGACCTAGTATCTCCTTTCTGTATCACGAGTCCTGCATGTTTAGCACATTACAAGTTCTTTTTGAATTGAACTGGTATTTCTGCAGCTGCATCATGTGATCATCCACATTAAAATGGTTGTTCTTGGATTAATAGTTCTTTCTCTACCTTTTGGACTGTAGCTTCCTTTTCCTGGAGGGGCAGGAAATCACATCCTGTGCTTTACATTGGCAATCTTGGCTCCTTCCCAAAAAAGAGCAGAATTTAGTGCTGCTGATGCTTGCAGCTCAGTTAGATTGTTCAGAGAAATGGAGAATGTGCTGTCCCCCAGCGGGACGCAGGGGAAGCCGGGGAAGCGAGATTTTGGCTGAGCTCTGCTGACTTCGGCAGTGTCTCCTGGAGCAGGGACGGTGCTTGCTGAATTCGGCCGAGTGCAGACTGCACCAGCGGGGTCACGGCCGGGAGCGGCCCTCTCATGCCCCGTGCACACAGAAATATCCGAGCACGGGCTGCAGGTGCGGAGCGCAGCGCTGCCGCTCAGTGCCGGCCCTCCGCAGCGAGCGAACCCCGGCGGCCGCGGGGCCCGAGTGCCGGGGGAGGCCCCTCCGGAGCTGAGCGAGCCTGCGGGTGTGGGGCTGCCCTCAGACGGGTTGTACGTACACATCAGCATCCTTCTGACACCATGCTTGACACATCCTTGTGTCTCACTGGCCTCCAAAGTCGAAACCAAGAACTAAAGCAGCTCCTCTGTGTTCAGAGCTCAAGAGAATGTGAATGTTTCCTCAATCTCAGCATTGCTGCTATTGTGTTAGTGAGCCCACTCCAGGAATCCACTGAGGACACAAACTCCCCCCTTGAGAAGGGCAAATGCTGTCTCTGTACAGCACAGCCTCTGCCTTTCCAAACGGCTGCTTCCAACCCAAGGTTCTCCCTGCTTTTCTCAAATCTCCTCTTGGGGCAAGCCTTTATCTCCACAGTTATGGATGAGCTGGATATTGTGTGTTTGTTTGGTAGCCAGCTGGTGTGGTTTTCCTTATCGAAACATCTTTAACTTCCTGGTTTTGACTAAGATAGCCCCACTGCAGTGCAACCACCCAGCACTCTCCTTGCTATGGGCTGCATTGGATGCAGCAGCTCCAGCGCTCACAGTGCTCCAGAGGAGTGGGCTGCGAGGCTCACAGGAAGGTTTGAAACCCTGAAAACCAGAGAATTTTAGTGAGAGGTCATGTAAGGATCTACACCAAAAAGCTGCGTGCCCTTTGCAAAACAGAGCAGAGCACAGAGCACCACGAGCAGCCAGGCTTTCGGGAGCTGGGGTGTGCTTTAGTGAAACCCGACGAAATGCAACAGGACAGAGAGGAAATGAAAGAGTTTGTACAAGCTATGGGGGCAACATATGGCAGACTGGGGATGGGGAGACCTTGGAGAGCAGTTTGTGGCCGCAGAGATACTCAGCTTGTTTTACAGCACAGCTGCTCAGAACAAAAGGGTCTGTCTGGATCGCTCGTGTGTTAGCTAATGCTAGTGACAGGAAGTTTGGAAAATGTCTAAAATATTGCTCATTAAATGGGCAAGTGCAGTGCTCAGGTTTGCAACATACTGATCAAATATGTTGGTCATAACGGACGTAGTCATGACATGGGTCAACAATTTCAAGGAGCGGATGCAAATGAGGGGAACAGCAGAATCAGGATAGCAAAAGGGAGCAATGTGCCGTTGGTTAAGGTTGCACAGCACACTTTCAGGAGAAATTTTCCAGTGTAAATCCATGTAATAGAAAAAGGCAGAGCAGAGAGGGTATATATGGATGAGCCATATGAATGGACCTCAGAGTACCTCAGTTTGGATTCTTGGAAAGTGGATCAATGAAAAGATATTTTTCTGGAGCTGAGATTCACAGTCACAAGGAGCAGATGGTTATTGTGAGTGTCACAACCAAAGCACACCTTGCCTGTGGTGATCCCTCATCTATTGGAGTTTCTGTAATTGAGCACTGATGGTGCAAAATGTATTGATAAGTTCTATGAAAGGGTAATCTTGGAAATGAATTCTTCTGACAGACTTTGCACACTCAAACCCAGTGATCAGTATGGTCCACTATATTAGCTGAATTTGCTAAGGGGCATGAAATAGTATCATCAGGTGAGGAAAATATTTTCATTAATGTTTGCAGGATTTATTCTTTCCTGACATTCTGAAAATAATTATTGATGAAAAGAGTATTTGAGTCTGGGTGCGCAGCACTGCTGCTACTTTGAGTGCACAAACAACTCTACTATTGGGGAGCATTAACTTGAACTGGCATGAAAATGAAATTTGTTTTGATCAGCTGATCAGCTCTGTGTTACAGTCTGTAACTACTGGGCTACACTGTACAAGGAAAATTAACTGCCTCAGAGTTTGTTGTGCCCTGTACAGCAGCATGGTAAAATCACAGGTTTTTTGGAGCTGAAATAAAAACGTATCTATTTTCTATTATTCTTGAAGCAAGGGATATTTCCCCTCGTAGCTAAAGGAGCAGTTCAGAGCTTTCTGTAAAATTACCTTCGCATTGCTGCATTGTATTCCGCAGATGCACAGCAATTTTGGCCATCCATCTCTCTGGGTGTGGGGTGGGCAGCTGCCCTCAGCATCTTGGCTGAAATTTTGGCTCAGTGTGACCCAGACATTTTGCAGACCCCCTGCACATTGCTGTGCCCATTGTTGTGACTCCAGCTCCTGGAAAGAACTTCTACTCAGAAAAATTATTGGCATGTAATGAGCTAGGACTGCTTTACCCAGTCTAGCTTTGATCTTTGCTCAAGAACAGATTCAGGATAATAACAGGCTGAGATAAAATATAAATGGCTACTTTGCTAGACAAAGACAATTGCTTGTGTAGAGCTTTGGCTACCATGCAATTAATTTCTTTTCAGAGCCATGCAGCTAATATGTAACAGCCATTTGCAAGATATTGCTGATTTACATAGTGCCCCCACGTCTCCTGCAGCCAGCACTGAGAAAACGAGATTGGCTGGAGGCTTACAGTGATGTTAGCAATGAATAATACATCATCTGCAATCTGGGCTCCTTTAGNTTTTTTTTTTTTTTCTGGCTTAAGCAATACGTTTTTAGTGGATGTGTTGGAATCTTGTTTTGTCCCTTCTGCCGTAGCTGTGCCTGGGATGTTTGGACCTCCAAACTAGCACCAGGAGCTGGTTTGCACCGTTGGTAGCTCGTTTACGCCTCATCTTCGTGCAGTTTAGTGACGGGACAGAAACACGCGGAGAGGCTGAGCCTGGTGAAGGAGGCAGCGGTGTTCGGTGTGTGCCAGCCCCGCGCCCGCCCTCCCGCCGGCTTTTGGCACCCCTGATTTCAGAGCCCCGGAGGAGCCCGGCGGTCAGTGCGTGCCGTTCGGGCAGTGAGTTTGCCATCTAGCGGCTACTGGGTTTGATACTGGAGTCCGAAGCAGCCCCGGTTGAAGCCGCCTGGCCCAGGCGCTGCTGCCTCTCCCGCTGGACCGGCGGCAGCGCAGCGAAAGCCCCAGCAGCTCCCCCTCCACCCGCGGCCGTGCTGGCGCTGCTCGCGGCTCCGCTCTCCTTTGGCTCAGCGGCTGGCTGACATTTGAGCTTACCTTAAAGGTGAAACATGCTGTCAGGCCAAAGGAGCCCCGGACTGCAGGCGGAATTTGGAAACATTTGTGTCAGGTTCAGCCCTCCAGGGCCGGGAGCCAGCTGCATACGCAGTCCTGCTGTGCCAGGCTGGCGCTCTGAGGTTCCTTCCAGGCCTCAGCAGCATCTCAGCCTGGCTGTACTTCCCTGAAGCAGAACCAAATTCTCCCCACCGCACAGATTCAGCAGGTTATGGTTCAAGTAATTCTCCTGCTGGCTTTGTGAACCAGAGCAAAGCTGTTGTATTGCTGCCATTAAGTCTCCTGCTCCAAGGCAAGGCTTCTCAGGCTGGTGACCTGGTGTATGCTCATGTGTATACACAGGTGAGAAAGATGCTCTCTCTAGTCCCTTCTTAAGCGGGAGGTGACATGAAATTGTTTATTTGGAGCAGCCTTTGCACTGCTGATATCATCACACCGTGCAGTCTGTGTGCTTGGGTGGAAATAGGGAGGAGCACCTGTACAAAGAATAGATATTAATTTGGGTAGAAAAAAGAGCTGCACCGGAGAAATGTCCTCTGCCCCTTCCCTCACTGGTGTTTACAGGAGTTGCACTTGTTTGCTGTCCCAGGTACCAGAAGAGATGAGGTGCTGCTCTCGTGCGTGTCTGTTTGTGCCTGACTTTCTCCTCCGTGATCTCATGTCTGAATCAAAGCTTGCCTACAGGTGGTGATCGAGCCCAAAAAGGCTCATCCCTTACCAAACAACCCTCTGCAGTTATTTGTTTGTCCTCTGTAGCCAGCTTAGTTACTTACTGATATCAAATGTTTGTCTCACCATGTTGTAATGAAAAGGAAGAGATAAAAGCCCTGTTCTTGCTTGAAGTGCCAAATTAGCTAAGAATGGTGACACTCTGCTACTTCTCTTGTGTGCTCAGATAGAAAGGCATAACCCATTGCTCTTTATACACTGGGGTAGCATGTTACCCTGGGACAAGGCTGGTTCCAATGCTTGAACTGTGAGCCAGAAGCATTTGAAGGAATTACTAGACAGTTAAAATACAGGAGATGCTGCCTTGTGCATTGGGCATTGCTCCAGGAGCCAGGATGAAGGAAACATTTCCTCCAGGGTAGCTTTAGTGGAGTCTAAAGCCAGCAATAAGGCCAAGGGTTTGCTTTCAGAAATCTAGTCCTAAGGCACTTGTAGAACATCCTGAAAGAACAAATCCCCATTGTCTGAGTGAGGCAGCACAGGTTCTGTGGTGGGAGTACAGAGTCTCCCTGCTCCTGCCAGCAGCCTGCATGGTGTGGTGCAGCCACTGCATTTCTGCATCTTCTGGGGCTGCAGGCAGGGGCTCCACGCAGTCTGGTTGCATGAGTTTCTCATTTGGGTCCTGCTGCAAGTCAGTGTTTAGAACCCCCAGGGATTTTGTGAAATGTGCCTTGTAAAATGATGTCCGCAGACATTCTAAACAGACCACAGCATTTTGATGGAAGTCAGGGTTCGAATCAAAACCACCTCATTTCCCTCCAAACCCTGTTTCCCCATCAGGCTAGTCTGGATCCCATTTGAAATGTGTTAATCAGAGAAAAATGACATGTGCCTCTCCTCTGAGGTCCATATAAATTTAGAGTGACGTACAGGGAGACCCAGTGCTCCATTCTTCATCAGGTTGTGCTTCTGTAAATGCAGGAAGATTGGAAAATCTCCTTAAATAGCAGTACATGTAATATTGGAAATATTTTCTTACAGGTCAATTAAGAAAGCCATGCTTCTGTTCCTCAGGGTCTTGGGTAGAGGCAGCAGTGAGAGCAGAGGGTTTGCTCTCTGGCTTTGCCTAACTATTCCTGAGGCAGAACTGTTCTTGGGAACAAGGCACTCAGATCATGCTAGGATTGCTAGAAGAGGGTTCACTGTGTCCTGTTGGTAGTGAGACTAAGTCCTGCAATATTTGACGGGCCCTTTTTTCTTTCAGATGCTGAAAGAAATGGCTTTTTGTGCAATTTGAGCTCTTACATTATGAAAGATATTTCTAATCTTTGTGGTTTCGTGAGAACATTTTAAAAGACGAAATGAATTCAGCTAATGGACCAGAAACCAGAAGGCAAAGAAAGAGAAAACAAAGTATATCTCTTCTCTCCATCACGTGGTTGGTTCGGGGAGGAAGAATGAGTCACTATTTTTTAGCACATAAAAGTGACTGTGATTACCCCTGTTCCAAACCCGCTGATACGCACAGAAAAAAGGAGCTGCACTCAGCACTTGCCCAGGCTCTGTGGAAGTGATCTGCCCTCCCCTGGGGGAGGTGAGGGCACTGGCAATTTCTTGGCAAGGGATGGGAGAAGAGAACGTGCTCAGAGCTGCTGGCTGTGCTGCTGTCCCTGGGCTGGGGTCCCACAGCCACTCCCCAGCACTGATTCTGCACCCCTCTGTGCCCGAACCACACGGGCTGTGCCTCCCCTGGCTCAGGCCCCCTGCTCACCATGTCTAACCTACTTAGGAGTCAGTAAATTGGAAGAAATTCAGATGTGCAATAGTTTAAGACTCAGGTCTCTCATTTTAATTACTTTCTGTTAGTCAAAATTGTCTTGCCTTCTGAGGCAGATAAAATCAGGACAAAGATACATGGGAAGAGCAAGCTTTTAAAGTTAGAGCACACATCGTTTGTTCAGTATGAGCTCCCCCTGGAACTGGGAGTTGGAAGAATCCTGCTGGGCTGGAAAACAGTAGTTCATCAGGATAACTGTAGATCTGGGGAGAAGACGGACGTGGAGGCTTCATGTCTGCTCTGTTTACAGCCAGGGGCGGGGGCAGGATGGTTTTCCCTCTCCTGGGGTTTAGCGGCTGTATAAACTGCACATACCCCTCTTTCCTGGTAAGGGGCTGTTTGTTAAGGCAGAAGGAATCCTTAAAGGCTCTTTTCTTGGACTCAGTGAAAGATCTCAGCCAGCCCAGAGCTGAAGCAGCATTTTAACTTGTAGTTTCCAGATTCATCAACTTCTGCTTTAATTCTTGATGCTCACAGTTTTAATTTCTAAAATCCTACCACTTCACGATCTCCACCTCTGAGATCTCTATTATCCCTGTTGTGCAATTACTGTGGATCAGAGTTGAATCTATTTTTACTCTCTTGTTTTTCCCTTCAGTTTGTAATGCCTCTGGGAGTGAGTTCTGGGAAGAATCTGCCTTGGTTTTAAGCTGTACGGTGCCGCCTCCTCTCCCATTATCACTCTCCGGTTTCAATGGCCCCATTGTGCTGTCTGTACTGGCACTCGGTTTGCTTTGAAGTGTGGGTAAGAAGTTGCTCCGTCCCTCCAGTTTAATTCTGTCACTCCCGGCACTGACCTTCCTGCCGGGAGCTGTTTGACGGAGCGGCCGCTCCTGCTGCACACCTGAGAGCCTCCAGGGCAGGTACGAAGTGCCGAGGCTTTCCCGCAGCCGCGCCCGTTCCCTGGACCGGCTTTGCCGTACTCTGCTCCTTCTTCCTTGGATGAGATGAGTGGGGGATGCCGTGGATCCCGTGTTTTAAGTACTTTGACAATGAGGGTTTTTTCTTGGGAAACTTCGGGTTCCTCCACTGATGGAGAGAGACAAGAAAATAGTTCTGACGAGGCAAAAAATGCTGTAAAGGAGAATTGTTCTAATGTAATTTCTGACTGCATTAAACTCTTTCCATTGTGCATTTCTCAGGCTTTGTTGAATCCCAGCCAATTTCCTTCAGCTTTGTCTCATTTCCCTTCAAAGTTGGCTTTTCTCAGCTCCAAGATATTTGTGTTGCTGCCCTTTCTGCAGACCCTCATCTGCATTTCAAACCTGGTGCGAGATTACCATCCCTGTATCTTAGGTATCTCTGTAGTCATTTAGCACACCTGGCTCACATCCAGCCCTTGGATGCAGACTTGCCTCTGATCTGGCTGACAGTGTAAAGCAGCTGCTCTCCTGTACTATCCCCAGGAGCACAGGCTCTTCCGTAAGTGTCCTGTTGTTTCCCAAATGAAGTAAAATCCCCCCTGGACCACACTGCTTGCCCTGCTGACAGACCTCCCAAGTCTTCCCCTTCCCTTTCCCTTCCTTACCAGCCGCAGCCGCGCTGTTTGGTGTCTCCTCAGCGGCTGCAGCTCTGTGCCCGTGTCTGGCTGCAGCCACGGCAGGTCCCAGTGCTCTGCTGGGGCACGGGACAGGCCAGGGGTGTCTCTGTGTAGGCAGGCGCTTGGATGTGCTTCTGATGAATATTTAAGATCCCACCGTGAGCACTGGGCTAATGAATTGCAGTTCTAGCATTCACTGAAGAAGTGTCACAAACATAATGGGGACAAAATTTGCTTAAAATTTGTTTTGAACATCTGTGGCATTTTTCTCTCAGTTTATTCAACTCTGGTTTTTCTGCATCTTATTTACTTTGGACTGTGAAACTACAGTAGTTATTTTAACTTTTTTTTTTTTGGTTTTTTGAATAAACTGTATTTTACTGTTCTGGAGACAGAATGGTACCACAAACTGTTTGCCTTACTTCCAGGAGACATTATATTATTAATGCTTTTAAAAACTTTTGGGTTTTATTGGTTTTATTTCTACTAAAGCTTGGACACAAAGCCTACAGTCACTGTTCAGAAGAGGGATATTAGCTGTGACCCAAATGTACTGTGCAGAATTTAAGGGTGGCATTAGATGGAGAGAGTTTTCAGTATACTCTGAGTGCACAAATCCTGCAAAGCTCTTTGGTGCTGATCTCTCCCTGGATGACTCCCTGGCAGAAGTTCCTCCAGCCTGCCCTGCAGGGCTGTTCCTGGGCTGCTCAGATCCGTGCCCTGCAGGCCAGGCCCGTCCCCGGGCTGGTCAGACCCGTGCCCTGCAGGGCTGTTCCTGGGCTGCTCAGATCCGTGCCCTGCAGGCCAGGCCAGTTCCCGGGCTGGTCGGACCCGTGCCCTGCAGGGCCGTTCCTGTGCTGGTCGGATCCGTGCCCTGCAGGCCAGGCCAGTTCCCGGGCTGGTCGGATCCGTGCCCTGCGCCGGCGCTGCTGGGGGTGGCAGTGCCCCATCCCCCTGAACTTGTCTCACAAAGCGGTTCTCAATCGAACAGCGCTGGCCCACGTGATGGGTGAATCCAGGTCAGAGAGCATGGTCCCTTCACATCTGCTCCGTGCTTGCTGCTGACATTTTCATTCAGCCTGCCTGCACTGGGCAGCGATGGAGGTCTGTGAAGGGGGGACAGAAACATCTTTCTGCTGGGGCAGGACAATGGCAGGACCTCCCAGTAACTGCAGCTGTGTCGGGGCTCTGAATACAACGGGCCACTCTTGGCAGTGCTACTGAGGTCTGGCTCTTGGAAAGCAGCACTGTGATTCAGCTGTCACTCACCTCCCAGCAAAGCGAGCTTTGAAAAGGCGCCTCTGCTGCTCTCCTGGAGTAGCAAATATTTCCTAGGCCTGTGCTGCTGAATGGGAGAGAGTGCCATTGTCCTCCTTCCCCTCTCAGGCTTGCTGGGCTTGCTCTAAATGGGCCTTTTGCAAGGGAACAATAAGCCCAGCGAAGGGTCCAGGTTGCACATGTCTGAGCAGTGAGAACACTCCAGCACTTGTTCATTGGCTCCTGTGATGTGAAAAGCTGTGCTGCCGACAGGGCAGGGAGTTTTCCAGCCACAGCTGTAGTTTGTTTTCTCTCTCAGGTTGTGCTGCTCTGGGTGTACATCTGCATGTTTCAACTAGTTTCCTAGAAAATATTTTCACCCCAAGATTTACACTGGCCTCAGAAATGTTTCCTTTTGCAGCTGGGGCTCTGTGATGAGTTTGCTGTGAAACCCACCAGGCAGGTGGGACCTGAGTTCACATGGCTCTGCCCTGATAAACTTTAGCTTAGGTTTGGTAGAGTATCCCCAAACTTGAATTGCTTCCTGGTTTTGCAGCAAAACCACACACAGCTCTCTGCTTCGAACCTGGCTGGGGCTGACATTCACAGTGAACTTCAAGGCTACAAGACGTTGCTTCTCAGGAATCTGGATGGAGACAAAGATACAATTTTCTGCCTGGACCATGGAACATTTTCTAGTTTTCCTCTGACCTTCTCATGAAACTTTCAGTGTCACAGAGTTACACGATGCTTTTCTACATAACTGATGTCATTCCTGCCCTCTTTCTCCCTGCTGCAGCTGAAATAATGATTTTTGTGTATGTATTGATTTGCAAGAATGTTTTAGCATTCTGAAGCTTTTATTTATTGGGAAGGAGGACTAGGTCCTACCTAAGGAAGAAATGGGTTTGGTCTCCCATTGGAAGAGTTATATTGTACAGTAGAATGCAATAAAAACTTATCACAGGGAGACAAATATACCATGTTACAATCTGGATTGCTCATCTGAAAATCAGAAATATGGCCCTAATGATCTTTGGATTGTTTAAAAAATGTCTTTTAGTTTTTAAATCCCACCAAGATCCCAAATATAGTAGAATATATTCACTTGCTCTACCTGCAATGTTTCTTCTTAGGGATCATATAGCAATGACCTGTCTAAGAATGCCTTAAGACCAGGAATGGCATTTGGTGACTCACAGTGTCCTTACTCCACCAAAGTGTGGCTGACACGATGGGCTTTGTTCCCCAGCATTGCCTGTGCAGATGCCTGAGGGATTAGAGAATTTTTCAGTATATATAATCTCTGCTTACATACTCCTACAAATCAATGTCAGCTTTTATTTAAAAACACTATCAGAAAAATTAGTTCTTTGTTCTTTTCCGACATTCGATGGTCTGATTTTTCTCCTGTGCTAGTCTTGCTCCAGTGCAATTTGTGCTGGTGCTTTTCCTGATTTAGGCCTGTCTGAGTGAGAGGAGAATCAACGCTTCCTTTGCAAAGTGACTCGGACTGCAGCCCGGCCACACCACCCCGTCATCAGGAAGTTTGCAAAATTGAGGTGACCGCACCCTGGCTGAGAGTCCAGGGGTTCTGCGCTGTGGCGTGTCCTCCAAATGCCAGTGAGGAAAATCTCTTTGGAAGTTTCTGCCTTGCTCATCCCATTTACTGAAACTAAATTTCAAGAAGCTAATCGGGCAGAGAGTGCAAAGGATGAAATGTTAGAAATCAAATTAATGAAGCTGCATCACCAATTTGTGACCTAGAAGACTATTAGGAGTGATCAGAATTAATTAACTCTCCTTTGCGATGCCTCAGAGGAAGGCAGCGAGCACGGAGACAAAGGACATGGATGGGATGTGACTACCTGGGCCGGCCCCGCCCGGCTCCCGCGGAGCACAATTAGCAGAGGCGGGCGGGAGAGTCGCCGCGGTCCCTTCCTGTGTCCTGCTCTTCCTGCTCGTTCAGGGACATGCGGATGGAGCCGTGAAGAAGCAGCCGCCCTGTTATTTGTGAGGGAAGTGCTGGGGTGTCTGAGGAACCGAGTGCGACTTTGAATTTTGTAGAACTGACAATTCCCAGAAAAGGTTTCATCACTGCCCCCATTCTATTAATTTGTTTCTTTGGCTCAAACTCTGTCTGCGGGTTGAGGTTCGACATATCTGATGGCAAGTGGCCACCTCACAGTCCATCTTGGAAGCCTGGCAGCAGCCACCAGAGGCAGAGAAACCATGACACGAAATCTTACCGGTATTTTCCTGGTTTAGTCAAAGCCAGGATTGAGTCCTAAACACTTCCAGGGAAAGATGATCCGTGTATTAAGTTGTAGCTTCTTTTCTTTCAAAGGTCAGAGTTTTAGACAGGTCTGGCTGATAGTTGCCAAAATTAATTGGTCATTTGGGATACCCAGTGATATGAAGTCAACTTCTTACTGAAGTGATTGTGAAAGGTAATACCTGCTTTAGTAATATTTGGGAATTTTAGAGACAGTGAATATTTTCCTCACCATTCTTTTTGGGGACAAATATGGAGAAAGAAGATACGTAATCATAATTATTTTCACTAACCAGAACTGCAGCGTTTCTTCTTGCATCAATAAATTCTTTTCATACACTGAACTGCCCAGGGGAGGAAGAAATGGTGAAGAGATGGCTCCAGTTTCTTGAATAATGCATTGTTTAGTAAATGGACTGTCCGATCAGGATATAGTCCTCTGAATATGATCAACATCGACATTGCTGGCTGGACAACTTACAAAGGAGCATTTTGAAATTAATTTGATGATTATGAAAATGTCTTGGATCCTTTGCTGAAGGCTAAATAAACACAATTAAAATATTCTTAGTTTTCAATGTGCTTTGTTCAGTTCATTAAGTGTAACTAGAGCTTCCAGTTATCTGCATTTAGTTTTTCAAAAAATTGGAGGGTATTTTTAGAGCAATGTAAAGCTTATTGCTAATTACACCTGGGGGGAAATCTCATTAGATATTCATTTGCTCTCAGAGCTTGAAACAATTCTAATGAGCTGCATTAGTTGTGATAACACTGACTGACTCTCTCTTGTCTGCTCCCCCTGGCTTGTCTGAAACAAACAAAGATTCTGTGGAGCCTGGAGCTCAGCAAATGTGACCTTGGCTATCTCAGTCCAGAGGACAGGGAGAGTCTGCTGCAGTCACAGCTTGGAGCTGCAGTGGCAGATGACCTCACAGCCAGGACACCAGAGAGAGGAGATCATTGTCCTGCCCCTACTGCAGCCCTGGCTGTGCTGAGGAGGGCCAGTCCCCCTTCCCAGCCTTTCCCACCACCTCTGCTGAACTGATGGTTTAAGGGCTCCTCAAGGCCCTGAGAGGGGGCCTGGAAAGCACCCGTGAGAGGCCTGAGCTACCTTCTTCCCTACAGAATGAACCATCCCTAGGCCATGCCTAGCCAGGGCTGTGCAGCTGGGGCTGGGGAGCCCTTTGGGAAAACCCAGAGGAGCAGCTGTTCTTCCTCTTCACGTAGCTGCTGCTCAGAGCAGCCCACGGTGCTACCGTGATATGAAAGCTGACAAAGCTTTGTCAGCCAGGTTGTCTGCCTGGAACGATGCCATGAAGAGCAACCAGCTTGGTTCTCAGTCCTCTGCTCCACCAGCTGCCAGAAAAATACTGCTTTGTCTCTGTTTCACCTGGAGATTGGAGGGGCTTCTGGCAAGGAACCATCTCTGCCTTGGATGACCTCAATGCAGGACAGTGAAAGAGATGCCGAGAGGAAGAGTCGCCTTGCCTTGCCTTGCCTTGCCGTGGTGGGAAGAACATGGAAGTCAGGCAGATAGAGCCAGAATCATTTTTACTTCTCCCTTCACCAGTACATTTTGGATGAATTGGGCAAGCTGTGAAGAGTTCAGTCCTCGCTGGACTTGGAAATTATTTACAACTGGTCATTCTATTGCTTCACACTAAACAGCAGCAATGACTCAAACTCAAAAAACAAATGCCCAAATTAAGTGTTGATGTTGCTCCTTTCCATTTTATAAATGTAGCATCTCTGTCCAGGGCAATGAGGATATACAGAGAAAACAAACTGCAGCCACTCCCCATGATGGACTGTAACAAGCCCATGAAACTGGGAATATGTTTAAATCATCTCTTTCTAATCATGCAGAACAGCCTAGTGGCCTGGGAAAAAAACCTGTTTATGTGGCTGTGTAAGCAACACAGGATCTTCATCTCCTCGTGTGGCATGAAGGAAGGAAGCTGCTTGTGCACACAGGTATCTCAATAAGTGGCATGGCAGAAAGGTGACAGCGAGTGGAGACAGTCCTTGGAGACCAGGGAGACTCGATGTGGGTGTAAAGTGGCACACTGAGACAGGTTTACTGCTGCTTCTGGGAGAGGCTATGAATCCAGCAGCAGGTAATGGTGCAGGAATGATCACACACAGAGCAGGATATATGGGATTCTTTGGTAATTGGGGACATTTTGGCATTGGGGCTGAGCAGGTGAGAACAAGCTGCCTGAGTCTGCTTGTCAGCAGGAAGAAAAGGCATGGCTGCAAAGACAGAAACTAATTTTGTTTTAATCTATTGGCTGTAGAGTAGAGAAAAGGTAAGTAGAAATATCAGGCTTGGCTACTGGCAGAGAGAATACACCTGAGTCAGAGAGAAGCTGCCTGGACCAAAGTTGTAAGTAGAAAGGTGGAAACCAGACTTTATTCCTCAAAGGATAAGAGAGCACAGAAAATGAAGCTTTCAGGGAGCTGAAGGGTGTGAAGTGGATGGTTGGTACCAAACCCCCTACTCCATGGCTCTCTTATTAAAGAGGTTAAAGGAACTGTGGGTCTAAATTGGAAAGGTTTTCACAGGCACTTCACAGAGCTGAAGTGTTTTGCAGGAGATTCCTCAAAGGTGGAAGGCGGACAGCCTCCCACCATTATTTAAGGAACGACCCAGATGTGCACCAGGGTCTTGCAGGGAAGTTCGTTTCCCTTCAGGTGAAGACAAGTCTTAGAAAATGTTTTAATAGATGAAAGGTGGCCTGTTGAGAAACGCACAGCTTGACCAAAGATAGCCAGTATGGTTTCCGGAAAGGACCTTTTCTGCCTCGCTAACTTTTGGAAATTTCTTTTTTTAGAACATACACTCCTGTCGGCATAGACAAGAGGCTAAGCAGGAGTCAGGAGAGGCTTGGATCTTCAGAGGGTGTTTGACAGGGTCCCACGTCGGAGGTTAATGTCTAAAGGTGGGGAGTTGGAAAGGGGAAGAATTGGCTCACTGATTGAAAATTGGCCAGAGGACAGGAGCAGAGTGGGGAAAGGAGGCATAAATAGAAGCCTTTCAAGATGAAAGACAAGTTAATAAAGGAGCGTGTACTGTAGGAGACTGCACTGGCAGATCCTGGTCTTTCTGATAGTTACAGTGTATGAAAGACTTGGCTGAGGACATAGAAAGCAAGATTTCCTAGTTTGCAGATCACATCAGATTTGGGAGGAGTGGTGAATAATGAAGAATTCCAATACAGGCAAAGTGGAGACCACTTCTATGCTTTGATATGATGACAAACACAGATGTAGACAGAGCAAGACATTTTACAGCCACATACTGGGTTACTGGTATCTAACTTATTTTTAAAGAGTCTGGGATGGTCATTGGTTTTAATGCTTCCCAGTAGGCTTTATTTCTTGCCAAGCTGCTGGAAGAGGCTCACTGAGAGTCTGCTTGTGTGCATCGTAAATTTTATTTTCTGTTTTGGCTGGTAGAACTCATGATAGAACAACTGCACGTGTTTGAAAGGGCAAAAGCATCTTGAATTGAAAAGGGCAGAAAGCAGGACTGGATGAACTGGTTTAGAAGGAACACACAGAGGGTCCCTTCAGGTTCAGCCCAATGGTCAGAACAGCTCAATGACCTTGGACAACAAACCAAATCCACCAAACCCACATATACAGTAAAACCCATCTGCTTAAAACCAAAGTAGCATCTTTCCAGTGTGTCTTATTCCTGCAGTGGTGAACAATGCTAGCCAAGATGAAGCCTTTTAGGAGTAATATGATTTTTCCTCAGTCACACCACACAGCTGGGGAGGTAATTCATGTGTCTGTGCATAACCAAAGGAAGCCTGTTTGACAGTGGGGGATCTGTCAGCTGATCTATCTTGGCGCCCTTGAATTCAAAGGATCAATGGCATTTTCCACTGTCTCAGGGTAAATACTGTGGTGATGGAAGGACGAGGTGTCTGTGCTAATGCTTAAGTCAAGTTTCTCTAAGTCAGCTTCAGGTGTTTGGAAAGAACTGTTGAAAGAAGGGGATTGTTGGAAGCCAAGTGCTGTGATAAGAGGCCTGTAGCCAGGCTGAAACGTCACCTCAGTGCTTCTGCCAAGGCAAGGGACACCAGGGTCCCCAGCCTGGGCCTGTTTGGAGATTGCTGCCATCAGCCACATAAAAGCACTGAGCTTGTGGAATGAGACAGTGTTCACCTGTCTGAATATGGCCCAGAGGCGCTCAGAGACGCTTCAGATCTTCTCCCAAAATGTCTGTTTGGGAAGTTGAACCTCTGAGTGTTTTACATCAATAGTGAAAGTGTCCTCACTGGGGACTTTGCCCAGACCTACTCCTCAGTGATTTACTTCTTGTCCTCCAACTAAGTTTGTGTAAATTCCTTAGGTTATTTTTTGGGTACTAATTAACTGTGCAGTAGAAATCATATTATACAAACTGGTAATGAGCAAAATCTCAGACACACTCATACACCAACCAAACCTTGGCAAATTGTAATTAGCTCAGGACTTGATACTCCCTTATTCTCCATTTCATTTTTTTTCCTGAAGAAAAAAAAGCCCTACATAATGAGCTCTTTGAACCTAAATCAAACAACATTTTCAGTGGGGACAGGTAATGAAATGTTAGTCAAACCCATTGCAATGGGCAGATCAATCACTGCCTTGTAAGATGTAAAAAGGAGCTCTGAGATAATGGTGGCAGAACGGCTCCTGTTGCAAACCTTGCAGGCCCAGCCTCTGTGGTCACACAGGTGTGGAGTGGGGAGCTCTGTCTTTCAATCCCAGTGTGCTCAGAAAAGCCAGTTGCCACTTTACTGAAAGAATGGGATTGAGACAAGGAAAGAGGCTTTCACTTTTGGATCAAGCCAGCAAATTCTCTGTGCCAAGAGGGAACCTGGAATGGGTATTAAGGCTTGCAGGAATGCTGAGGGAACTGAATACGTGTTCTTGGCCTCATGGCAACAACAAGGGAGCGCATAAAGCAAACAGTTGTGAGCTACTGAGCTCAGCTGCTCACCAGGGAGATGAACAGTTTGCTGGAGCTCCAGTTTCCACATTAGCATCATACAACATCCTCATCTATTAGCACAGTGTGCTCTCATGTCGGAGATACTGTTGCAGCACTGAATCACTTCCCAAGACACTAACTTTTTACTTTCTCCTCAGCAATAAGGCTTTTTGGAAAACAAAATATTGGTCCCCCAAGAAATCCTGGTGTTTCAGACTTTTTTTTTTGTCCTATATTGTGATTAAAATCAAAATGTTGAAATGTTACATTAGTCAAAACATATGAAATATTTCAGTTGGGAAAAAACCTGCAAATAATTTCCTAGTGTCAGAGATTATATATAACAATAAAGTATATAGGGACATAGAGTTCAGAATGTAGGAACAAATTGTTCAGAAGTATTCCTATTTCAAGCTTTGTTGAGCTGCACACGTTCCCAGGGAGCACTTTTGTTCTTGATGAAATAGCATTTCCTGATTTTTGACATTTGGTCAAAAGCATTCAGAGCATTTCTGCTCAGCCAGAGTGGCTGTGGCGAGGGCGGGCACAGCTCTTGTCACCCAATTTGTTTAATATTTGTTTTTGCTTCAGCTGTAACCCTGAAAGTCTCTTAGTCTTGCTCTACCTTTAGCGTTGTCTCTCTCTGCGTTATTATTACATGATTTGGAAATTAAATCCAGGCTGTGACCTTTTGTCATGGATGTTGGAGGATTTGCTTTTGGAGTGGACAGTGCACTGATGGCATCGATGGCTTTTTCAGTGGTTTTCTTTACTGACAGGCACTTCTCACCTGTCAGTGCATTACTTACTCTCCTCCAAGTCCATGGGACACTATCTGTCCATCTGTCTATCTGTCTGTGTATCCATCATCTTCTAACAGGGCTGCTGAGCATTGGCGCCTGCTGAGCACACACCTTGGGTAACACCATCATTCACCAGCCTGATGAGCCTGTGCTTTGAATTACTTGAAATACATATAAGTGCTGCTGGTAATTTGCTTTTTCAGAGTGTTTCCCTGGGATTCAGATCATTGTGGCTGAAGGTGCCTGTTTCCTGGAGATGGAAGGAGGAGCACCACCCCAAAGCAACCTCTGAGGAGGAGTTCCATTTCTGTTTTCCTCCTTTCTTGGGCAGAGATCCTGGTACAGGTTAATCCTTGGGCTGGGCACCTCCACCCTTTGTATTTAATTGTCTGGCGTGCACTTTGCAAGCCAAATTGGTTAGTGCTCACCAAGGCAAGAGCCCAAATCTCTTGGCTTCTGCAACAGGCCTTCCCTGGCATTCAGACAGCCTCAGGGCCTTTACTATCTTTCTAAACACTTTCCTTCTCTCCTGTAGAGCTGCCTTATTACAGCAATAAAAATAACAAGGTCCCTGCAGACCTCTTTATAAAGAACAATTTAGAGCCAGGAGTAAGTGTGAGGATTGGGATGAAAATAGGCTATCACAGTGCTAATGTGATATACAGGTACAATCCGTGTATTATATTGGCACAGGGAAGCTGTGTGTCTTGGGAAGCAGGGATTCCATGTGGGAATGGTTGAGGTGCTGCAGACAGACAGGAACAGTGGGTTTGACACCCACCCCATGGGAAGGGTCTGTGACAGCCTGGAGGGAATGGGACAGGTTTGGAATGGTTCCGACAATTGTAGGGAATGCAAACACCAAAAATCATGTACATCTATCCAAGGACAGTATTAATATTTAGATGTGTTAGATTGGAACAACAAATACAGTGAAATCCTGGATCTCATGTTATTCCCTCATTCTGTGAACATTTTCATGTCCTTTTCATGACCTCCTCAGAAGCAGCCAGGTTGAAGAGAGATGTACGAAAAAAAGGCAAAAAGGTGAAACAACTCCAGATCCCACCTCCTTGCTCAAGTTTTGCTGGTATCTGCCCCTCTGATCTGTGTTGCTCAGATAGCTGAGGAGACACAGGCACAAAGCAATGGCAGATCAGTTACTGAGCTTGCCCAGGGCAAAGCAGAGAGTTAAATGGCTTGCAGGGGTGGCAAGAAAAAGTAATTGAAGCTTTTGCTGGTGGTCTGGGGGCAGAGGAAAGGAGAATGGAGTGGTGTCCCTTATGGAAGAAGTATTTCTGAACTGAGAACCTGCTGGTGGTGGAACTGCTATTTTCTTCCAAAGGTCAAAAATCCCAACTGGTACATGGAGCAAAAGAAAGGGCTCAGCTGCAGCAGGGCAAGGGCAGCCATGCCATGGAGACAAAAGGCAAGAACTGCAGAAAATGAAAGGATTTTATTCCCATCTCCTGCTTCATTTCTAATGGAGCGTAAAGACAAAACAGGCTGGGATTCCTAAGGAGGATTTCAGGCGAGTACATTGCATGCACTTCTGTCAGGAGGGGAGCAGTTAGAAGGATGACTTGTGTTACTGGCACCAGCACAATATTACTATATTATCTTTATTTTTTTTTTTAACACCCTGCATGCATTGCAAGACGTGTGAAAACACAGCAGCTCCAGACATCAGTGAGGTGGAGCAGATAGAAATATAAAGAGTTATTAACAAAAGTTTGATGTATGAATCACAGCCACATGTTTTTCTCCTGCTCTACACACTTTTTATTATTATTTTATGTTGTTTTTCAGAGGAAATGAGGTGTTCCTTTGCTTATACAGAAATTTGGAGTACCTGCTGCAGGGCTGTTTTATTCTGTGACCCTTTCATCCAGAGTGGTTGCCCTCCAATACCTCTCAGTGTGAAAGGCTTCTGCTCTGCCCGGCAGCTGGAGCAGAAAGTGCTCCAAGCACGGGAGCTCCGACAAGGGGGCTCTTCTACCGACTTCCACTGAGGTGTGCTAGATTCCAGTGTTTGCTCTGAGCTCAGGAGAGCAGGCTCTGCTGGGCAGGAGGAGCTGCCCAGCGCTGGATTTCCTGTGTGAGATCTGCCCTGCCGGCAGTTTGAGACACAGAAAGATGAAGGTCCTGGAAAACCCAGAACAGCTTTACCTGGAAACCTCATTAAAGGGAAATGAAATTGCTTTTGTTCTAACCACATAGCTGTAGCAGCTTGGCCTGTCACTTCCTGTTGCCACCCTGCTCGTAGGGCTTGCCTTGGCTCAAGGGCTGGCAATGCTGTGAGACTGCACCCAGGACCTTGGACACTTACCTGTCCTGCATCTTCTAGATCCAGGTGATTCAAAGCCAGCTCTAGTGTTGCAGCTGCATGGACATGGGAGAGGATTGAAGCCTGTTGCTTTCATTTAAAAAGTGTAATGAGAAATTACAATCCACGCTGAGGAATTCAAACCTGAAACTGCACTTTTCCAGGGGTGCTGTAACTCCTGGTGGTCACAGCAGCAACTCTTGCCCCAGCACAACAGCCGGAGTCTCAACCAGACCCTGGAGGCATGGCATAACTTTATAGTAAAAGAGATGGATGTGAAAAAGTGTTTTTGTTACTCAGTATAGCTAAGGGAGAGAAATCTCATGACAGAGGAGGTGCAGTTCGCCACTGTCGGATGGGATTCACAGAGCCACGTGCTTGGTGAACATCTGGCCTCAAGGCTGTTGTGGGGATGGAGGAGGGAGCAGGAGGGGAGTGAAATGAGGCAGCAGGATAAGGCTTTATCTAAAGACTTTGAAATACAGGTGTACATAATGCTGAAGAAGCAGAATGAGTGGTAACCTATTTTGTGGCTTTTTGATGTCTACCTTAGCTGCCAGTTCTGGTAACAGCTTTGTTGGTAGCTGTCTTACAACAGAAGGTGTGTTGTGCTCCCTGTCCTGCTTGCTCTCACTGGGAAGAGGCCTTGCTCTGACCGTGCTGGCTGAAAAGCAGAGGCCCCTGTCTCACCCAATGACCCCCAGCACCAGGAGGCAGGGCTGAGTTAGAGCCTTTCTTTCAGCAGACTCCGTGTCTCACAGACCTCCTGTGAGGTGCCCCAAAGGGTTGAACTTCAGCTCTGTGGCCAGAGGGACATTTTAGCTGTGGGTTTGCCAGTGTTTGCCAGGGGAACAGCTCCGCTGGCACTGAGCTCTGCTGTGGCAACAGGCTCTGCCCTGCTGACCTGGCAAGTGGGATGGGCACAGCTTTCCCAGGCCTTGTCCTCCTGGTCCCATCACTGGCCACGTACCTGGGCAGCTGAGGCCAGGGAGAAACAGAGCCCTGATTTTGTTTGGCTCAGTACCACTCCATTCCACCCTCTTGTTTTTGTCCTGGCTCATTCCTTGGCTCCTCTAAGATGTAACTTGGCAGGAGCACAATGCCCAGTGCACACACTTGGCAGCCCAGTTCTTGCTCCATGGCTTGAGGGTTGCTAAATGAATGATGCAACTGACTTCTGAATCCAGGCCTCTCTTGCATATTAAATTACTGTTGCCTCCTCAATATGCTTTTCTGTAGTACAGGCAAGTCCCTCTGGTCTTTCTTTCTGCTTTAGTAAGGATTATCTGCCCTATATAAAAAGCCTACCAGAGCTGTCCAACATTTGGGCTGGTTCCAAAGAAACTTAAGGACCCACAGGGCACTGTTTAAAAAATATAAAACAATGTCTTTCTGTGCTATCCTCCACAAAACCTCCTGCTGACCAGCTGACTTGTACTCCAAGCAGTCACCCTGCAGCCTGCAGCTCTCCCACTCCTCCTCAGCAGGACGTGTAACACGCCAGGCTGTGGCCAGCAACACCTCATTTGTCCGTAGCTGGAGGGGAGCTCTGCTCTGCTCTGTGCCTGCCCTGGGAAGGGGCGGATGCCGGGAGCCCCCTGGCAGAGTCTCCTCCTCGACGCGTTCGAGGCTTGCGAGCACGAGATTGCTGTAATATTGAGCAAGGTTTTCCAACACATGCTTTTCTCTGGCAAATCGCCACCCACAGTGCCGTGTGCCAACATAACACTTTGACTTAAAGAGGGAAAACTGCCAGATAAATGTTTTAGTTGCAGGCCTGTTTCATTGTTGAATTCTAAAATCTTGGCGACAGCCTTTGCCAGTGGATAGGGAAGCAGCCTTGCTGTCGATGCTGGTGAATAGGGACTAAAGCAAATGTGTTCAGGGATGACATTTGGTGGACATCACCCGCCAGCTAATTACGTTCTGTTCCCTGTTTCTGCACCAAAGGCATGCAGAGTGGATCAGGGACAATGGAGAGAGGCACCCTTTAATTGTCCAGTGGTCAGCAACAACAAGATTTCTTGTGATTTTGAGGAATACAGCAGTGATCTGGGGACACTTTCTGAGCCTGTGGGTTGCTTGCTCAGTGAGATGTTGGTCTTTCATGGTTATCATGGGATCAAGCAGCACTTGACCAGGGCAGAACAGGACTAGACTAAAGGAACATTTTCACTGCATTTGAGTTCCTGGAACAGGGGTGGAACTCAGCTCTGTTCCCTCTGTTCCATGCTGGAACCCACCTGCTGGGGTATGGCCATCCCTGGGCGCTGTTAGCCACGTGCAGCCTCTCCACTACCCTGGACACTGGGAAAATGGGGGTGGGTGTACAGTGCAGGCACAATGCCGTCAGCAGATCCTTCTGAAACAAGGATTAATACTGCTTTGCTTCCCTCTGCCTGGATCTGCAACACAGAGGTGTCAGAACAATGTGTGCTCTTCTGCCCCAGACCCAGAGAACCAGACATTAGCAAAACGTCAAAGAGTTAAGTGATAGGAAGGAAAAGGCTGAACTTCCCTGTGAAAGCACTACTAATGATAGAAAAAACTACAGTAATTGTTGTTTTCTAAAGAAACCCTTGTTTGCATGGCCTATGTCTTCCAGGGTAGCCACCTACACAGCTTTTCTTCATCAGGGATCATTTATTCTGTTTTAGATCATTGTCTACACTAATTGTCTTAAACAAGAGTAACTTCCTTTCTCTTTATTCCCTAGTGGTCTTGATAGGTTTTAATTACCTTTAGGTGGTTCCCCGTATAATTGCACATCAAGTTCATTAATGATCACAATATGTTCACCTAATAGGTTTCCATTAAAATCCAATGGTTCCCATCAAAATGAGTAATGGGAACTGACAGAAAACTCACTAAAATCCCAGTGTCTTTAGTTACAGTGAATTAAACATTGTGTCTATTAAGAAAGATAAAAACAAATGTCAAGACAAAAAAAAATCATCTCACAAATTGATAAATTTATACATACACAGTTCTGCAGAAACTACCAAAAGGCTCTTGCTGCTTTAGGTCCAGTTAAGCAGTGAAGTGTTGCCACCTTGACCATATCACTAAAGTGCAGGAAATGAGCAGGGAAGCAGCAGCTCACTTGACTCCAGTGCACTGCAGCTTTGGAGGAGCAGAGCAGTCCGGGTCCCGTGCTGAGGTCACTTCAGCCCTTGTGGCAGCCGCTCCCTGCGGCTGCGGGGGGCACTGGAGAGCGCCCAGGGCCGGGTGAGGAGAGAGCGCAGGCGGTGCGGGGGGCAAGGCCAGAGTGCACGGACGGAGCCATCGCGGGCACTCCCACCCCTGCACCTTCCACTGCAAGCAGGTCCTGCCTCTCTCGTTTGCTCCATCCTCTCTCACTTGCCCTCACTCCCAGCTGCAATAATCTCCTGAGGCCCTGCAGCAAACTGGAGGAGCTATTTTTCCATTCTGCTCTCTTGACCCTTGATCTCTTCAGTGACTGGCAGCCCAGGTGCTTTCCAGGGACCATTGGAAAGGAGAGGTCATTCCTGCATTTTAACTAGGAATGTCTCCAGGCTGTGAGGTGATGTCAGCCCTGGGGCTGTTTGTATCCTCTCATTCCATCTGGATCTTGTAGGCTAAGAGCATCTTTGAGCTGACAAAGTGCCCAGGACAAACCTTTTCATCTGTATGTGAGCTGCCCCTGCAGTGTTGAGCTCCACTGAGTGGTTCTGCTGCTATGTATGGGCTTTTGCTACAGCAAGCAGGATTTTGGAGAAAAAATCTAACTGCTCTAAATTCCAGTAAGCAAATCTGTGACTCTTCATGGCAACTTCACATTATTCCCAGGTTGTTTGCTATTTTCTCTGTTCTTCCTTCCCTGCTGCCTTCATTATCACACTGAATATCACCAGGGCAGCATGACAAGAATCTAGAGAGACACATTATTAGGACAGCTGTGTTCATACCTCTGAACTGCAGCGTTTGTTAACAATCCTGAGCTTGAAGAGGGGGAGGATGGCAAAATCTGCTTTTCCAAATTAGAAAGATGTATTTAACTGTGTGTCTGAGTGAGTTACATACTCCAGTGGCTAATAGTGACCACTCAGAGACCTCTCTATTGCTCTGGCACATAGAAGGCCCCTTGGACTTGGCAGGGGAGTGTCAGATGTGCCCCTTCAGAGCAGTGTGACCCTTGCCTACTCTTTGCAGGCAAGGGTAGATCCAGTTTGCCGTGCCCAGGCAGCCCTGGCCCCACACAGCAGTGACAGGGCATTGCAGAGCTCTGTGTACTCAGAGGCAGGCAGTGGCTGCAGACAGAACTTCAGCAGTACTGACCAACAAGCTCCTTGAAACAAGGAACAAACTTGGGATGCAGCAGCCCCTGCTCTGAGCCTGCAGCTGGGCCACACTGGCAGACCATGGACAAGACAGCAACTGGAGTGGCTGGAACTTCAGGCAGGGGTGTCTGAGACTGGGATGTGGACATTTTAATGGGACTTTCTGTGACATGCCAAAGGACTTGTTCTGTGACGAGTTCAGCTTTCACTGTGCTGCCACAGAGGTTGTCTGCCTTTCAGTGTTAGTTTGCAAGAGGGCTGCCGTGGGTGCAGAGGGCAGGACCTGTCCCTGTGCATGGACAGCTTGGGTCTGGGACCAGACTGCCTCCCTCTGCTCCTTGAGGGAGACTGGCTGCACTGCCTTGAGAAACAGAGCTTGGGAGAGGAAATCTGGGCATTACTTTTCCTCTTTGAATTCCCTTGTGTGTCTAAGTCAGGAATGCAGGGCTGCCGGACACAGTCCTTTCCTTTCCTGTTCCAGCCAAGTGCCAGCGGCCTTTCAGAGGCTCCCAATGCCCTCAGCAGGAGACAGAAAGTGAACGGAACTGGCTTCCCGCCACTGAAAAGCTTTTGTGCCTCTTTCAGGCAGCTTCCTACAGTTCCCTTGGTGCCAAGAGGGGAACCAGAGGAAGTTCCTACAGACAGAAATGTGTTATTACTATTTCCTGTTATGAAAAGCCACCAATGCAACAAATCTTAGTGGTTTCATTTGTTTATGTCAAAATGAACCAAGAAATCTAGCATTTTTTTGTTGTGTGTAATTAACTTACAATTTTTCTGTGCAGTTGCTGGAGGTAATTTAGCATTTTAATTAGCTCTAAGCTACAAACACATGCCTGACCTTAGAAAGAAACAAAAAACTGTTTTCTGGCACTTACAAGTAAATAAAATAGTCCTCTTCTCCTCTTGCCACCATCTTTTATTTAGTGCTGCTAAAAGGTACCAGAGTGTCAGCCTTGGAGATTGATTCTCCTTCCTAGCCTGGAGCCCGTGTGTGCTCCCAAGGAGCCCAGTGCTGCTGCTGAAGTGCAGCAGGTTCCTGTGCCACGCTGACCTTGTCTGCTTGTTACATTCAGTCTCAGCTAAATAAGCATCTGCAAGAGAATGCAGCAAAGGCAGGACATGGAGGGCAGCCTGAGGTTTGCAGAGCTGCCTTCTTCCCTCCTCAGTCCTTCTTTTTCCATGCCCTTCCCTCATTCTTTGGCTGCAGATGTTTTCAAGCCATTCTGATTGCACTGGTCTCCAACTGGTCACATTTTTTGTTGACTGGCTTTTTTTTTCTTTCCAGGAACATATGTGCTTTGCTTTCTCTCCAACTCTTGTCGCTTTTTATTAACTCAAACAAAATGTAGGGAAGCAAACACCTCTTTGAAAATACTTCCAGTCATTTGATATGATACCGTCTGAGAAATGCTGAACCCATTCCAGGGCTGGGAGAGCAGACTGTGGCGGTGTCAGGGAGAGTTTTCCAGCACGTGCAGCTGGGTGCACAGCTCCTGTTACAGCCTGTCCAGGCTGGTGCAGCCAGCCCTGCTCTGCTCTGGCCCTGGGTGTTCCAGGGAGGATCTGCAGAGCAGCGCCTGCTGCCGCCTCTCAGGCCATGGGACAAGGCGGGCACATCACGCAATCGCTCGCCCAGCCCGGCTTCCTGATAATCCCTACCCCATCCAAGCCATCTCATCTCAGCTTGCATACAGTATTTTATACATTTGAAACACTGATATGAGCCAGACAGTGAACAGCTCCTCAGTGTCCTTGCCAGAGCTGGGATCAGAGCACCAGTCTGAGTCTGCGAGTCCAGCTGACCTCAGTGCAGCCCGGCTCATTTACATCAGCTGAGAGTCTGGAGAGCTTGGGAATACAGTGGGCTTGGCTTCAGAACAGGAATGGGGACATGGAGACCTGGACCTGCAGGGTTTGTGGTTTCAGTGAACATAAGACACCTCCTGGCTGCAACTGGAGTTGTGAGTACTCAGCACATCTTGAAACCAGACATGGTATCTGACTTAACACACCCAGTTCCACAGTACTGTGTCCTGCTCTGTGGGAAACTGCACTCAGCTTTGGCATGGCTGAAGAGAGACAAAATATTCAACATTAGGAAGGCTATTGCTTTGTCAAGAGAGACCACTTTGCAGCACAGGCCAAACTGGGTATGTGTGAAAACCACACACAGGAAGACTGAGCTGTGCTGCAGAGCCTGACTTCTCCTGATGCTGCACGAGAAGGGAAAGCTGTACAACACATGTGTGGAGGCCCAGCTCTGCTCCATTTTTTATGGAAAAGCTCAGGTGTTGTCCAAGATCACATGTGAGATGTTGTTTGACACATATGACTGCCAGACCAGAGAAGAAAGAGTATGTTTTCATATTAACAGTTCTTGGCAAGCTCCAGATTTTTCAGCTTTTGCATAGTTTGCAGAAGTGCCAAGAACGGAGGCAAACAAAGGGTGAAAAATATTTCATTCATCCTGTGAACAGTGAGTTCAGGGACACCCGTTATTAATTGAGTCAAGTGCAGAGCTCTGGATCCAACCCTGGGCAGGAATGCTCGCTTTTGAGACCTGCCTTCTTTGGATCTTTGAAAAGAAGAAGAATGCTTTCTGCATGTGAAAGCAGTAAGTGGGATGGAGCAAATGCAGGGACAATTTAGTGAAACTCTGCTTTCTTGTCAAATTGAGCAGAAGATGTAAGTTTGTACATAGCAGAACTGAAAGGCACTTGCACTCTGGAAAACAGTTCATAAATATCCTTGTGCTCCACACCCTCTCTGTAATGTCCACAGCAGAGAACCCCTTTTTATTGCCCAGGGAGACATATGCCCAAGGAAAGTTTTAAGGAATCGTAGCTACCTCCTGAATCTTCATTAACCTTCTCCCATTTCAGCACTCCAGTGGTTTCCCCTACTGTGACAAGTCTTGCAGAGAGACAATGTTCTGCAAAGCAGGAGTCCTAAGATAGCAAAAAAGAGAGTCTTCTTTATACAAATTATACTTTGAATTCGGGGGTCAAAAACTTACCAGGGTATTTGGCATCTGTGTCTGGATTGTCTCATTACTGCTGCAGAATACCGAGTTTACAAACACCGGTGGTTCTGGTACCCAAACCTGCTGCTCAGTCACGGATTGCCCCGTGCTGCAGGGTCAGAGGGGCCCGCTCCGTGGGCAGCACCCTGGGCAGCACCAGCGGCTCCTCTCTCTCCGGTAGCGATGGAGGAGCTCCGACCTCTGGGGAATTCGGGGCGAAGGCACCACAGGCGTAAGCAACACTTCTTATTGTTGTGGTAACATCCAGCAATACGATTGCTTTTGTTTGGCTTGAAAGGCACAGGTGCAAACTGATGGGGATTTCAAACCTTTGTGAGCAAAATGCTTCTTCCTCTTCCAGCCTTGATATATCAGAGTTCCAGCTTTCAAAAGCAAAAGGTATCAACAAGCACGAACTGCACCCAGGCACAGAAGTGGCTTTGCTGAGCAGTGTTTCAGTGCAGTGATTGAGGGAATCTCTCTGTGTACAACTTGTGAACTCTGGCTGAGGTTACGGAACTGCTGCATGAATGTTTCAAAGTGTGTTGTTCCACATGTCACGTATCTTTCAGATCAAGCATAATGGAGGTCCCTTATGTGTGAATAGGTCCCACTAATATGACAAAAAAGGAGGGTTGCAGCCTAGGAAATGCCTCAGATGATTCTGTCTGAGAGCTGGAAGAGCGGGAGAGCCAAACAGGTTGTAATGCTGGGCTTAAACGCAGCAGAATCTGAGAAGTTAAGGAAGAATTCACACTCCCTCCAGCACAGAGGAAGTGTGAGAAGGAACGCAGTGAAGAGATCATGCTTTCATCTAATGGAAAATGGTGTGTCCTTTAAGACCCTTGGGCCAACCACATTAAAGAATAACATTTGCATAGGAGAGGAAGAAAGAACTAAAGATATTTCACTGTCCTTTGGAATGAAGAGCTCTTTTCTGCCGTCTCCAAACACTATTTCTCAAGCATGCCTTCTGATGGCTTTCAACAAGCCACTGAGTTATTTTACACACTTAAAAAGCATTCCTGATAGCCCTTTTCAGTTGCACACATCATTTTTGAGTTGATTTCGTTTCTGCAGGCTCATGATAGGCTGCCATGGGCAGAGAGAGCTTCAAGTAGCAAGGTGTTGAAGAAGCAGACTGGTTTCTCTGAAGGAAACAGTGCTTGAAGTACTTCAGTTCTGAAAGCCTCTCTTTTCTTGTGGTAAGTATTGCTGGGAGTAATGAGCAGACCTAAATAGCATATGCACAGGGAAAGATTTTGCCTGAGTTTCCCTATGCCCCTGTAAATCCAGGTCCAACTGGTAACAGAAGATGAACACATTATGTGGAATGAGCTCCCCAGGTGCAAATGGCAAAATGGATGTTCCCAGCACAGGTGACACTCACATGAAGTGAAGGCAAGCACGGAGATTCCAGGCTCTTTGGAGAGCCCCTCTCCAGAAAACAGACCTATCTGATTTCTATTATGGAAAGGAAACCAGGTGGCAAGAGCTCAGCTGGTGACTGGAGAATGACCAGCATGCACAGGCAGCGTGTCTCTGCAGTGTGCAGGAATGCAGCCAGCACATCCAGCCTGGGATGCCAGCTCTGGGAATGGGCATTCCCAGCCAGAGCTGCGTGCTGCAAGGCTGTGCAGTGCAGAGCCACCTCTGAGGGTGTGCACTCAGTGGGACCTGTGCTTTGTGCCCTGCTGGGCTCAGCCAGGGCAGACCCAGCCGAGGAGCTGGGTAAACACAAGGGGCTGAGCACCAGCACGCTCTGAGTGCAGCAGTTGCACAGAACTGGGCTGCTCAAACCCTGACCTGCACTGCTGCCACTGAGCCCACTTAGCCACTGCAGTGACTGTGGTGTAGGCAAGCCCCATTAGAAATAATGCATAAAGGTTAATGAAATACTTGTAGCTATTTTAATAAGTGATTAATCTTTTATTACATACTGTTACACAGTCCAGCAGAGCAATAGATTGCTTTTAATTGTAGCTTATCATTATCTATGGTAACTTGCACTGATGTCCTGGTAACCATTTTGAACACATGCTGCTTATATATATAACAGGCCAACCACTCCAATTCATTATTTATTAATGCCTTTTGAGTAGTGTAAAACTGGGACTGTAACACAAAGAATAATCAGGGCAGGATTGGAAAGTATCTGTGATATAGCAGGTCTGGATGGGAATACCTGGAAAGATAGCAGTGCTTGGTAAGGACTCACACAGGTGGCTGCAGGGGAGTGTGAGCAGTGGGGCTGGGGTCCTTGTAGCACTTTGGGAAATCAGGAATGCTGCCGTGCTTATGTGGGAAATTCCAGCTCAACCCGACTCTTTCCCTGCAGGAACCCCGAAATGAACAGCTGACCTGGGTCAGCCCTAACACACATTGGCCTAATTTGGAACCCTGCTGTAGGCATCTGTCTTTGGCTACTGCTGGAGATGGGGCACTGGCTTGATGAACCTCTGCTGTGGCCACACACAGCTCTGTACCCCTACCCAAGCCTACCAGTACAATATATGGGTGTCTGTGGAGGCTCCTGCAAGTGTCCTGCTGGCTCTGTCACACAGAGTGCTGGTGCTGCGTGACTCCAGCTGCAGCAGCAGTTCAAGGATGTGACACAGAAAGAGCCCAACATCTGCCACTGCAATAAGGGACTCTCCCCTATGCTCGCAGTTGGATGCAGGCTCCCACTCTCCTGCTTTCAGTGGTGTCTGAAATTTGCCTAGCAGCCCCTTTAGTTTTAAAATGTAGATCAGTGATTTAGATTTACACACTGCCTGGGGTTTGTGTGGCTGCTCTTGCAGTGTGAACGTGTGTTCTGTTTTTAGGTCTCTGTGCACAGAGAACAGTTCTTCTCATTGTTAGCTCTGCTTAAATAAAAGCTAGCGAAGAAACCTCTGAGCATGAGTCACTATCTCACTCCCTGGGTCTTGAAGTTACTTCTTAGAAAATGAAATGGGCGGATATTGTTGCATCCCTCTGATAATTGTCAGCAAAGAGGGTGATGTGAGTAATGATCTAATTTTATCATGTTGTGGTTTGAAGAGGCATCAGGCTGGTTGCAGGTCTGCAGTCAGAGTTGGCTGGCACAGGGTATTTGACACATCCCTCACCAGCTCTGAGGCAAGATGGAAAACAGAACATGGAGGGGATACTCAGCTCAGGGTGCTCTTTGATCCACCAGGGAAATGCTGGGTATTCCAGGGCCAAGCAATCCAGTTACTCTGAACTCACTGGGCTTCAATAAACACCGAAGTGGTCATTACCTCCTAGGAAAATTCCCAGTTTTCACAGCAGTGTTGCTCTGAGTGCTCCCTTTCCCTGTGTGACCCTGTGATGCATGGACTCTGTCTCACACTGACTCACCAGTTATTCTCCAGCTTTAGTACTGTACCTGGCTGGATGGGCTGGAATTTGCCACATGATCCTTAAAAGCTTTGAAGAAATGACACAAAGGGCAGTTTATGCATCAGGATTACTTCCATGAGTTTGTTCCAAGCCCAGTTTCTGCTGCTTTGCAAATCACACAGTTGTGGAATGAAGATGCCTTTGGAGTGCATAGCCCCCACCCTGTTGAAGAGTCTGTTTCAACAGCAAAAATTTTCTTGAAATAGCAGCATCAGTGGGCAGAAAAATGTACAAGGGTTTGGTTTGCCACAGCTTTCCTGAGGAACAAGGATGTGAGTCATCTGTAAATAAAGTATTTATAGGGATGGTCATCTCAGGGCAAATGTCCTGCCTAGGGACTCTGAGCTGGGACAGGTGGGAACAGCAGAGTGAGGAACAAAGACACTGGAACCTGCACAACCAGATTGCAGCTCTGCTTTAGGAGCAGCATTGCTAACACATTCCTTTTCCTTCAGACTGACTCCAGGTCACGCAACCCTTCTGCTTCTACAGCAGGTCCATGAGTATGTTTGTTACTAATCCCATCTCAGTGTGTTCTTTTTCCTTGTGTCATCCTGCAATTTACTGAGTTTGAGAACCACAGACTGATGTGGTGCTAAAAACAAGGGCAACACCTTGGATGACAAGAGTATGCCAAGAAAAAGATTTCCTTTTTTCTGGAGCTGGAGAGAAAGCAGTTGCAGTTCAGCAGGAAAAGGACACTTTAGATCTAGGAGAATAACATGCAAAACAAGTTTTTGTTATTTCAGGATCGTGCACCCAGTCCTAGACCTTGTCTGAACATCTACAGAGTCCTGAAATTATCCTAGGAAGCCTTTCCTCTTGATCCTGGATCCTCACAGTTACCCCAAACATCTTTGTTTAAGATTCCACTCAGTATCTGTAGATAGGTCTCATTTTCATGCGGGAAGGTGCCACATAGAGGACAAAAAATGGAAGCATACACAGAGAAAATGACCTCTCAAACTGCCCCCGCCACTCTTCTCAGTTGGGCCTTAGGGTTTAGGTGCAAATGAGGAGCACCAGGGCCTCACTACCCCCTCCAAGTAACATTAAGTATCAATAATGGAAGTGCTTACAGATACCCTGTACAATTCAACCCTTATCTTTTATTTATAGCTGACAAAGCTCAGAGAAGGAAAAAATATCATCATACTTTAAATAATAGAAGGTAGAGGTATTAAAACTACCCAGGCAGTTACAGTAGTTGCAGAAATGTCTCCCAGCAGACTTGAGTGTGTGTACACCGACTGCATTTTTAATTTTTAAAACATATTTCTTTCAAAATTATTCAGCAATACAAGAAAGCCACTTTTATGGGGTGATAAATTACTGTAATAAAGTGTCTTTTGTCCAAACCTACAGACAGAAAGCCATTGCAGGCAGCAGAGACAGGCGTTAGCCCCCAGAGAGCCCAGACCCATAAGCAGAGGAGCGTGTTGATTTGTCTCAGATGTTTTTAATTACTTTTAGAGCATTCTATCTATTTTTTTAACTGCAATTTTGCTCTCAGTTAACATTTATATGAAGGTTTGATTTCTCTGTGAGTTTTGAATGCAGCATTAGACCTCTGCACTGGTTCTGGAGAGCTCTGCTGCCCCTTCCCTGCAGCCCAAGATAAATGACTCGCTACCTGTCATTTGCATGCAATTAGAAATACTTTGATAAGATTTATATTCCTTTGAAACTTTAGAAACTTCTTGCAAGTGTTAACTGAAAAAGGAATCACAAGTGATAATTAAGGGTGTGATCAAGCTCCCTTCAGGCCAGTGTGTTTTTATCACAGCTCTGTCCATCACTGGAGCAGGCTGCTGGATATTGCAGATGCAGATGGGGTCACTTGGGTTTAAGGGTCCTAGCACCAGTGGACACAGGACTTTCCCTTGTCCCTCTGGACAGGAGTGTCAATCTCGCACCCTTTGCACCTCGATTAATCACCATTGCTACTTTGTAAACCCAAGCAGAGTATCTTTAACCCCAGTCCTATATATCCCTTATCCATGTTCTGCACGTAATTCTTGCCCCCAAAGCTATGGCGTTTGAACTTCACAGAATAAAGTACATTTAATTGGACCTATTATTTTCTTGCAGAGGCAAAGCCTTTCAGATCAGGCTTCAGCCTCTCTGTGCCAATGAAAATACACATGCCTAATTATTTCCATTTTTCAAAGAACCTCAAAGGCAGCTGATGAAAGGAACCTTTTGCAAAAGCTCACAGCAAACAGAGTGAAGTCACCTAACGTGCAGCGGGAGGAAGCAGTGATCTCCTCCTGTGCACGGGGCCAGCGAGGCTCTGCAGTGCCTTGAAAGAGGGAGTCTCGCTGGTGCTTTGGAGAGGAAGATTGCTGGGAAATGGCTGAATTCATGTCACCAAAGAGGGTTTGTTGGAGTTTAGAGCTTTCAGGGCATCAAGTCTTTTGAGACAGGACAAAATGTTTTACCCTGCTGCTGACACCTGCACTCACAAGAGGCACAGATCACTGCCCAGATTAATTAGGTGTGTTTCTTCCTCAATTTGTGAACAATTCTCTTCAATTGTAATTTTCATCCTAAGGTCTTTGCCTTCACTAACAAGGTATTTTCCTTCTCTAGGTGTTGTGTACATAGTGAGTAAGGATTTGCTGTTGCCCTGAAAGGCTCACGGTTTAACGAGCAGCTCTGTTGTTATCAGCAGAGGGTTGGTGTGAGCAGTGGTTCTGCTGAGCTCCTCCCTCTTGTCCCAGTACTGCCCAGTGCAGCCCAGCAGCCCCAGACCACCCTCCCAGGCAGTCCAAGGGTCTGTTAGCCCTCACTGCATCTGTTTGCTTTGGCACGTGTGTGAGCTGACTCTGTCCTTTTCTCTTTGGGAGCCACATGCTGTAAACTTCAAAGTTAACACAAGTTTCCTCCACTTAACAGAGGTTGAAAACCATTCCCTATAATTTTTATTCTGCTCAGCTTTCAACATATTTCTGTCTCTTCAAGCATGGCAGATACTGGGCCATGGTCTCACCCAGGCAAGTCCCCAAGCCCTTCCCTGTTTCCATGGGCCAGGGGTGGGTCAGACAGACAGACAGACACACACACGGGCAGAGAGGAGCCCAGACAAAGAGGTTTGTAACAACAGGGTTTACCTGAAACAAAGGCTGAACTTAGATGAAAATTGTTATGGGTTTTTTGCTCAGTCTGCAGTCATTTGCTCAACTTTTACTGACTTTGCCTTGTCTATCAGAGGACATTTTTTTCATCTGGACTTAAGCCCAGCTGGACTTAAGCACATGCTCAAAGCTAAATATGAGTTAAATTAGGGTGCTGAATCAGGGCTTTTCTTCTTTCCGAGTTATTTTGCTGTGAATGCATTTTTGGCACACATGAATATCAACTGTAGCTGTTATGCTAATAAAGTTGAACCTCCTGATTTTAATATTCTATATTTCTTTTCATTCTACATGGAGACGGTGATGACTTCTTTTGTATCTGAGATTTACATGCAGTCCCATATTTTAACAGTGACACATAATTTACATGTGATTAGATCAAAGTATTTACTTCCACGAGTTTTAAAACAACAAAATCTGATATTGAATATGCCTATTTCCCACACCTTTTAAGTGAATACAGAATAGAAATATCAGCTTGAAGCAGCAGAAATTTCAAGAGATCTGAATTTAAGAGAGAAATTTCACTGCACTCTCCTCCTTTCAACTGCTGCTGTCATGGCTGGGGAGTGAAAGAGGCAATGTTTTTAGAAATGTTTCATGAAATATTTTATAAGTGCAGTTTAAATTATTTTTAAGTTGGGTAATCTGTCAAAGCTTTACATCATTAACAGAGAAGGAGAAATTGCTGCAGAACGCAGTGGTGAGCTCTGGAAATGGAAAAGCAATTCCTGCCGGGAACCCACTGTGCTTCCCAGAGTGTATTTCGGCATCTCTGAGCTGTGTCCAGAGGCAGCCCTACCTGGGAAAGATAAACATGTTTTCCCAGTGGCACGGGAAATCTGCGAGGAAATGAACCCAACCGCGTGTCCTCCAAACGGGGTCCGCAGTCCCTTGGCAGAATTCCTGCTGAGAGATGGGTGTCTTGTGCAGTCCAATTCCAATCAAATTCAACTGCAGAAATTCAGCACTCCTAAACCTGCTTTTTCTGAAACTCTGTACTTAAGCCCTCTTTCTGCCAGGTGGCTGAACTGTCCTGGTGGTTTGTATCAGGTCCTCTGTGTGTCTTTCGTTCAGTGCCGGCCGAGTCCTGCAGGGATCCCGGTGGGACTGCCCCGCCGTCCCCAGGCTGGGCACAGCTGCGGGGCCGCAGGGGTCACCGCTCCCTCTGGTTCGGGCCGCTGCCGCAGCTCCCCGAGCTGCGTCCTTGCAGGGAGATCCTTGCTGTGCAAGCAGCGCCTTCCCCGCGGGGCCGGGGCTGTCCTGCACACCCAGCCGCTCGATAGGATGGGTCTGAGCCGTGTCCGGCCCTTGCAGGAGCAGCCCTGCCGTGTTCCAGCACGGCCCGGGGCTGTGGACGCGTGCGGGACTCCGCACACCTTGTGCAGACCCGAGCCGTGCCTGGCCCGGGATTGACTTTGTACACTGAGTGAACCCTAATTCGTCTGTCTCACAATTCCTCTCCCAACACAAGGGAATCGTCTCTCTCCACTTTCTGCCAGGGCACAAAGAGCAGATAATTAATTCTCTGGGGTAGGGATGAGGCTCTGGGGAGGCTCCAGACACAGAGTCCTGCCCTTGGAGAAGCAGGAACAGCTGCACTGGCCCTCCTGGTTGCGGATTTTTTTTCAGCTTACCCAGATAATAAGATCCTTTCTCCTCTTAACCTCTTACCTAGAGTGCAATTAGGGGTAAACTGAACCGGCTGCTCTGTAAAGAAAGATGTGTCCTTAACCTGGTAAGAACAACTCCTTAATTATTAAGCCAGCAGTGGGAAGAGTAGTCTGAGTCTGTCTGAGCCAGGTGAACAGGGGAGCCTGTGAGACTCACCTGGCTCAGTGTGAGTGCCACACAGTGCTTTGATGAGATTTCATCTGCTCAACAGGCTCTGTGAAGCAACAAGCCCAGAGAAAACCAGAACTGACCAGAGCACAGAGCCCATCCCTTCCCTGCAGAGCCGCTCCCAGAGCCATTAGCGCAGTCCTGCCCTGCCTGGGGCTGCTGGTGCGAGCGGTTCCACCCTGTGCGAGTGCCTGGCCGTGCTGGTTAACCAAATCCAGCAGTCTCTGCGATGTTCTCGTGGGAGCAGGCACAGTTAAATGGATCACAGGACACTTCCCACCTCTATTATCTGCTTTCCCCTGAATGCATTTGTTCAGGCTCTGCTGCTGTTGTTTGGTGACAGCTGTGCTCACCGAACCATTTTCTAAAAGCAGAGTGCATCCAGTTAACCACTTCACCTGGTACAGCAGTGCTGGGCTTGGGCTGGAGAGCTCCCTGGGAGCTGCCTCGGTGGGAATTCCTGTGGGAGCATAGGGTAAGGCTGGTGCTGAGGGGTCAGATGGACCTTGCAGTGCTGTGGTCCTGGGGCTCTTCTGTGCAGGCCTTTTGTGAGATTTCTTTTTTTTCCCCACAGGCAAGTAGCAGACAAGATAAGCTGCTACTGTAGCAGATGACTTATATAAATGTTAATGAGCATCTAATGTGTACATAATTTTGCTGCAAAAGGTGATCAAAGGTAGGAGAGTTTTGACAGGCCTCATTCCAGGGAGCAAAGTGAGGCAATCTCAGCCCAGGGGCCAGAGCTCAGCACTGGAAATGGTGCCTCCAAATGCAGCTGCATTCTGGCTCCATTTGCCTCTTTCAGGCTCCCTTTTAAGTCTCTGTTTCAGCTGCCTTTCAAGTGAGCAGGGGTTTTTCCCCATGAAAGAAATACTGCTCTCTGAGGCTCATTTTTACAGTGTGCTGCTGCTAGAGCAGCCCCAGCCGATTCCCATCTCCTGCTGCACCACCCACCTGCCTGGATGCCCCAGCAGCACGTGGGAACACACGTGTCCCTGCTCATGCCATCCCCTCCCTCCTAGGCAAGCTGGGTGGCTGAAATGAAGCCCTTTGCTGTCAGACAGAGCACAGGGAGGATGTGAGAGACATCCTTAATTTTTGTGGGGGAGTGATGGCGTCTTCAGCACAGCATCCAGCTATTCCCACAGACCATCGCTGCTTTGTTGTGGGCAGTGTCAGCAAGTCCGCGGACTAGTGAGGCTTTGGCTGCTGAGCTCCTCCAGCACATCACAGGGCAGGGTTAATGCCTGGCTTGGCTTCTCTAAACCCTGCTGGTGCCCTCTCTGTTGTGCCTGACTCCTCCCTGCCCACAGGCTTGCTCAAGAGACGCTGTCTGGTTACTGATCTTACACCTGATCTAGGTGTCTCTTTAGTCTTCAGCAGAGCTGAAACTTCTCCATGCCCACCTGTTGTAAATCCAGACCTGGGGGCTGAATTGGGTGACATTTCAGTTCAGGGCTGCAGCCTTCATGCTGAACTACTCCAGATGATAAATACTGGTTGGACTGACATCTGTAAAGGCTTTACAGCTCCTTCTTATCTGAAAGCAGGGCTTTTTCTCCTGATTTGCTGAGTCCTGGTCCCAAGAAAGAAAGGGGATCCTGCTGAGCCCTAGGAGCACCCGAGCCCTGCCTGTCCCCTCTGGACACACCAGATTTGGGGCACGAGTCCCTGAGTCACCCTGGCTGGTACAGATGATGAAAGGGATTCAAATGATTTAAACATCCCAGTTCCCATTTCAAGACGTCCATGACCCTGTAAGACAAGATCTGGGAGATTAATTATTGCAGATACTGTTGTCAGCAAATTATGCCTCTTTCTCTGTTGTCCCTGATCAGATCATGATAATTACATTTACGCTTTGAAATGACTGAGGTAGTAATGAGGAGCTCTTGGTCTGCAGTTTGTTTGTGACAGGAAGCTGCCAGCCTGTACAATTGAAGTTCGCATTGCTCTGCTTTGACATGCAGTGCACGTGGTAGCTTTTCCCTTCCCAAACCAGGGGAGCATAACTCATGGCATCAGGTGCAAAAGCTGGTTTATGAGCCCTTTATGGAACATTCTTTCACGGTGGTTTAGGACTTGCTGGGCTGTGATCATTCCTACCAGTAAACCGGAGTTCCTGGGATGTTCACTGCAGGCTAATGTCAGAACATCTTATCTCTCAAATAACAGCCTCTACATGGTTTAAAAACTTTTCTCTGTAATGAAAAAAAGTAGCAGTGAAAAAACTGAGGCACTTGGCCTTTTTCTTAACAAACACTTTTGGAACATTTCCACTAGAAACATTCTTTAAGAAAATGAACATTTTCATTCCAGCCCTCTGATAAGCACATTTTGCACTGACAGTACTTCTCATTTCCTACTCGCTTTATGACCAGTCCTGGGTCTGACTCATTCCTGTCCATCCCAACTGGCCACTGGCTTCTGTAAGAAAACAGGCTGTTAGATATGGGAATGGCTAATTTTTCTCTCCAGAGGACAGAGGTCTCTTGTTCTTTGCTATGGTTGTATTTTCACTACCTTTTATTGAAACATAAATAGCCTCGAAGAGCTCTGCTCTCCTGCATGCTGACAGCTGACTGTAGGGGGACAATCTTGTTTCTCCACAGGTAATTGAGCAGACACCCTGCAACTGGAGCAGGAAAGAGGATCCAGGATTGTGTATGAGCATGGGCAACTCAGCCACCTCTGCTGCTAGGTCTGAGATTGAGTTCTGGCAGGAGAGCAGGAATGTGTGACTAAAGAGAAGGAAGCTGTATCTGATAAAAGGCCAGGCGTGGGAAGAGATGGCGATAGAGAGGGCGTTTGGTGAGGAGACAGCCCCCGCCTTCTCCTGCCTGCCACACAACCTCCCTGCTCCTGTGGGAGCAGGGCAGGGCTGCCCCCTCCTCCCCATCTTGTGTGTGGAGCACAGATTGGTTTCCCTCCTGGTGCTTCCTCGAGCAGCTCTCATGTGGCAGCCTGCCTCGTGCAAATGAGCTGAGCTGCAGCTGGGCAACCAAAAGAGGTCCCAGTTTCCTGCGACAGACCAGATCTGGCTGCAGGTGGCCTGCACTGAGTGCCAGCATGCTGGAAATGCTACCAGGAGCAGGGTGGCAGCCGGAGCTCGCTGGACCTGCAGGAGCAGCTCCGTTACCCGTGCATTGGAGCCAGCTCTGCTGCTCTCAGTTCCCAGGCACTGTGACATATGCTGTCTTAATGCCTCTGGCAAATTGGAATCAGCTTGGCTTTTTCAAAAGCCCTTTCATACAAAGGGCTGACATTTTCTGTGCTTTATTCTGGAGCTGGTTTAGGTTGTTAAAAATTATACCCAGTGGGTAGGAGCTGCCATACCTCCAACTGCTTAGTAGTGTGGCTACTCTGTATTTTATGACTCTTTTTTAAAATTTTATGTTGGTGTAAGGAGAGGGGAACATTGTTTTGAAACAAGTCTGTAAGAATACGTTGAAATAGATCTGGAAAAATGCAAGTGGTAAGTACCTGTCTGAAGAACAAACCACCCCAGCACCTCAAGGACAAGGCCTCCAGCTGTTCAGTTATTCTGCCTGGATCACGGACTCCAGCTGTAATTTCTGTTTCACTAGCTTAATTCTACACTTCTCTTATACTGGCTTTTGAAAAATGCATATTTATTCTTTCTGCCATTCCCCATTAGCTGTAAACACCTTTCAGTGGGTCACACTCTCAAGTGCACTTGTCTTTCCAAAGCTGTGCAGGGTGCTGCGTCGGGACACTGAGCAGCAGAGAGGAAAGGAGAGGACAGGCACCCAGCAAGGACCTCCACTCACAGTGTGAGAGCAGGACTTGCACTCCTGCTGTGCAACAACTGTTTCAGATCTCTGATTCCATATATTGATCACAGATATTCCCCACTGCAGCTCTGCCCTTTTGGGCTGAGGATGGCATCGGCCACAGGCCTGCTCCCGGTGCTCAGAGTGGAAGAGCCTGTGAGCAGTGCCAGTCTGAGTGCCCTGTGTGGGAGGGACAGGCTGGGCTGGTTGAGTGAGTGATGCTGACTCAGGGGACTGAAAATTTTTGTTCCTGATCACCTATGCCAAGGACTGATCCCCAAAGTCAGTCAAATAAATGCAGAGCTGCTACAGGGGGATGAGCCAAAGGGAATTTGACTGCCCTGACTGGTGACCATAGTGTGGAGGACAGCGCAGAGTAACTTGGGGCAGGGCTGTGGGACTGTCTTTGTCCTGAACACCCACAGCCTCAGCTGAAAACAGTCCTGTCCCTTCCCTGGGCCAGGGAAACTGTGCCACAGGCTCCTCAAACTCCTTCCCTATAAGATGTGATGTGGAAAATCCCCTTCCCCTGCTACCTTCACCACAGAGCCCCTCTAATTGTGGCTCCCTGCTACCACGTCCCCTCACAGTGTCCCTCTGTCCTGCTTGCAGGGAAGCGTTCTGTCCTCGAGGGAAGGCAGCTCCTGTCATTAGGGGACTGCATCCTTGATTTCCTCTTTGCCTAGTTCTTGCATCAGCTCAATCCCATGGGCCATGTAGAGGACCTGAAGCTAGAAAGGGCTGATTTGTCTTGTTCTTGCATACTCTGATGGCTGCTGCCCATTTATACCGTGCTCTGGAGCTTCAGTGAGTCCACTCCGGTCCATTAGATCACCCCACTGAACTGGAGAAAATGAAACGTGTCCTTTCTTTGGCAGTGCTCTGCAAACAGTAAGAAAAGAGGAGAATTAAACCCTCCCCAGCAGGGATATTGCTCTAACAATTATTTACTTTGAGCAGGCATATCTATCTGAATTTGCTTTGGGTTTGCTTGGTTTTCTTGATGAAGATTGCAGGAGACGAGTTTTAGAGGAAAGCAAATTGCTTAATTGCCGTTCAGTACCGGGGGTATGTCTTGGCTTTCTGCATTTGCAGGGGTTTTTAATAGAAATACTAAGTTTGGGATGAACGAAATATGATTGGAAGTGTGTGTGTATCTGTGGGTATGTGACTAAGCAGCAGCTTATAATTAAGCACATCATTAAGTAAGTTAGTGAGGAGGGCAGAGTTGCTCTACCAGCCTACTCCTCCCTTTCACAGACACGCATGATGTGTATTTGCAAAGCCTTTGTTGTAATTTCCTACTGAACAGTGGGAAAGAAATTATCACATGCTTTGCAAAAGGCATTTCGGGTGTTTCTACCTGCAGCAATCCATAGGATTATGGCAGTTCAGTTGCATTTCTGAAGACAAAAGATTTTTTGGTATTTCCTCTTTTAACTTGACATTGGAAAACCTTAAATGGAATATCTTCCAGTGTTTAAGTGTGATTCTGGCAATGCATAGATTTCTGTGGTCTTGGTTTTTTCTTTTCAATGTTCTGCTGCTGAGTACACAAATCAATAACTAGTTATTGACTCCTTTGGTAAATTGAATAACTATTAATGGGACTCAATGTGAGTTTTGCAGGGTTTCATTTTAACTTTCAATAGAACTTCAGAAGTACCTTTACATTACGCTTAAATTTCAGACTGTCCTTCAAATTCTGATTTCCACTGGAGAACAGTTTAAATGAGGGGAGGTAGAACAGAAGCCTCAATGAGTGTCACAGTCCTACATGGACATGGGGACACTCAGAGCAAGTGCTCTCAGCATGGGGTGCAGAGCAAAGCAGGGCAGAGTGAGGAAAGGCAGCCTGTGCCAGTCTCGGCCGTGGGAGCTCTCAGCTCCCCGAGTCTGACACTGGAGAGGAGGCAGAGTTCACCTTTTCCATGCCTGAGTCAGAGCCCAGCTGCCCTTCTGGATGTCACTCAGCCCTGACTGGCACTACCTTGCAGTTCTTCTGACTTGACTAAAAATAGGCAGTCCAGAAACCTCCTGAGAGAGTCAGCTTTGCAGAAGTCTCTCACCGAGCCCTGCAGAGCAGCAAGTGCAGGGATATTTTTGTTAAAAGCCTTCAAGTGGAAAGAACTGCCTTAGCTTGTGGGATTTTCCCCTTCTGTGCCCAGAGTAAAACATCTCCTGCCCCAGTCATCCCTGCCTTGCTCGGTACAAGAGGCATCTTGCAGAGCTTCCTTATCTGGGACCACGTGGCAGCTCCTGCAGCTTCAGCTGTTCAGACTGAGCTCTGGAGCAGGGGTCCCAGTGTCCTGTGGAGCAGGGATCCCCTGGCCCTGCAGCTCACCAAGGGGATTATCAGCTCGTTCTTCACTCTGCACAAGGTTTTGTGACTGAGCTCCCTTGGTGCTGCCTCCACCCCAAGAGATCAGCTCTGCAAAATGCCTAAATTCATGCTTCAAAGCTTGATCACAAGGTGATACGTGTCCTAGAATTACCAAAATGAGCCCCTTTAAGTCTATTTTGCCCTGTAAGCTAGAATAGACCCAGATAATTTCAGCATTTCATAGTGTCATCTTCAGTTTAATACACAAATTACTTAATGTGGACTTGTGACTGCAGGAACACATTGCTGTTTCCTGTCCTGGTCTTAGCAATATTGAATTTCCCCAGCCCTACCAGGACTCAGCTCCTCATGCCAATCACAGAGATTGGTCATTAGAAATGGGAGGCAAGAAAACAAGGAACTGTTCCTGTAAGCTGTGTGCTCCAGCTGATGGGAAAGGCAGGAAGGAGGAGATGGGCTTTGCTCCTAATCAGCCAGAGACACTGCACACTACAGAGAAAAACCTCTCTGTGCTAAGACAGGCTGAGCCACAGCCCTGGACCTGCTCTTGTCTGTGTCCTGGCTCAGGAGCAATCCTGACATTGCTGACACCTTCTCCATCTCTGCCCACAAATCTCCCCCTCCCCAGGGCGCTGCCCTGCCCCAGGCTCCGTGGAGGCACAGGGGAGGTTGGACACCAGACTGGCTCCTGGGATGGGGGAAGATGCTGTTCTGGAGTTTAGGGAGAGCTTTTTGTCCCACAGCCGGGAAAGCCATGAGCCCTGTGCTGTGCCAGGGCTGTGCCCTGAGCTGCCGAGGGGCTGTGGGGCACACCAGGGGCTGTGTGCCCGAGTGCCATAACACAGCTCTGCTGCAGCAGCACAAACACTCAGCCTGGGCCCCTCCAGCAGGTTGTGGGAGCACAGCAGGCAATGCTCCACTTTGACAAGCACAGGGAGTGATTAATGAGCCAGGGAAAACAGGGTGACACATGCAAATACTAGAGATCTACAGAGGAAATTCTGAGGATCAAGTCCACCTTTGTAAACAGAAATATCTCTATTATTGTGGAAGACAAGAAGGGAGCAGAGAAGCTCTGTGACTTCCCCAGACAGGCTCTAATGATACTTTCTGCAGTTTGCATCAATCCAGATTAAGCTTTGGGCTGACACAGACGGGTCTTAACTAGGCTCTCCTCCAATGGAGTTGCGCGTTCCCTGTCCCCGCTTTCCCTGCTGCTGAGCTGGGCTCCGCGCCTGACGCGCAGGATCTGCACATCCCCTTGAGCAGCTAACCCTGCTCCCCTGATTGCTCTGCCAAATGAGGCTCCGGTTTCACTGTGATCAGGAGCGCTGCATTGATGAGGACAGTCTGTGTGCGGGAGGAAGTGGGTTTGGTCTGTAACTTTGGTTGTTCCAGGCAGAAATTGGAGCAGCTCACAGAACTGCTGAAGGAGGCATTCTTGGGCTCCCAGGGTACCTCTGCCAGTGTAAGGCCACTGACATTGCCAGCCCCTGAGAACTACTGCTTCATTGTGGACTAAGCCTTCAAAACACCTCCCAGTGTGAGAAACCAATCAAAGCAGAGTTGTGGGAAATGGAAATGCCACTGTAGCAGCCTGGGATGTGCTGAGGCAGGGTGGGATGAGCAGTGCACAGCAGAGCTCCTTCCACTGCCATGCTGGGAGCAGAGAATGTGGCTCCTGGTCTCTCTTGGCCTGGAAAAGTTCACATCAGGTTCTGCAGGAGCTGCACAGGGCACAGACCAGCCCTGTCACTGCAAACCTGGACATTTGGCAGTCTCAGCAGTGCTCTGCAGGCACCACTCACTAACAACTCCTGGACATCACCAAGAGCTGTATTCTCTTTTGGAAAGAGATTTCATTGAGGCCTCCAAAGAGGAGAGCAGCAATTATTCCTCTGCTCTCCATCTGGGGAGGAAAGCCTTGACCTCCTGGCACATGGTCAGATACTGGAAACAGTTTCCTGCCAATACAAACTTCTGAAAATTTCCCAAGTCGAATGAGAGGGGAGAGGCTTTAGTATGAGATTGCAGAGCTGTTTTGGAGTCCATTTTCTTTGGATAGCAAATACTGACTGAATATCTGTACTGTGGGGCAAATAAGGTTGAATAAACAGGGAGTCCTTGGGCCATACTGCAGCTTGCTGGGACTCATCCACGGACAGTTGTGGATTTTTTTGCATCAACCTGAGTCTTCTCCCTGTGCCTGCTGCTCATACAAGTTGTCCCAGGGCTCTGTGGACACCACAGCACTGTCCAAAAGCAGGATCTCAGCTCAGCCTCGTAAACCTGGAGAATTTTTCTGGGGCAAGTGGGGACATGAGGAGCATGGTTGGACATGCCATGTCTCCATCAAGAATGCCATACATTTAATAGATAAGGGAACAAGATAATTGACTTTTCCAGGCTTGTGTTACCTGGAAACTTTCTCCCAGCTGGTGAGAGTCTGCAGCAACGCAGAAGTGCTGGTAATTGCGATCAGCACGGCGCACATGCTGCTAAGGTGAAGCCTTCTACTTCTTGAGAAGGCATGAGCTTGGAAGGGTTCTGGGCTTGATTGTCATTCTAGACAAGTGTATCCTGACATCCTCTCCTTTTTACTATAAATCAGAAGCAAAATGAATAAATTAGTTATTGAAGTTCCTTGTGGGCTTCATTGATGCGATTGCAGGTGGAAAAGACAGGTAACATAACCAGAGGGAATTGGTGTCAAGGCTGCTCCTTACAGACCCGGATTATGTCACCAATCAGCTGGTGAAATAAAGAGATTTCCCGCGTATATTTAGTAAATCAACATGACAATGTCATATACAATCGGAGTTAATTAGGCAAACCTTCTTGCTGTGTATAGCACATCTCATGCCTTAGAGGTAGAGAGGCTTCCATCAATGCTGCAGCTCTGCAAGTGTCAGGGGGAGCGGGCTGGGTGCTGCTGGGTGCTGGGAGGGCCTCAGTGCCTCCTCCTGCCCGGGCACTGCTCAGGGTGAGCTCAGAGGGCCTCAGTGCCTCCTCCTGCTCCTCCTACCTGGGCACTGCTCAGGGTGAGCTCAGAGGCCCTCAGTGCCTCCTCCTCCTCCTGCCCGGGCACTGCTCAGGGTGAGCTGGGCTGTTTCAAGCCACCAGCCCTGAGAGCGCAGGGGCCTGGCCTGTAGCACTGCTGGGGTTTGACACAACAGGGAGACAGGAATCCTGTCTGGGAGGCCTCTTGTTTTCCGTCTGATCTGGGTGTCCCCGGGTTTCCTCAGTGCCCTGTGATTGTGACCTGCTGCACTGCCAGAAGCCCCCAGCTCTGCCCACGAGCACACACTGTGAGCACACACTGTGAGCACACACTGCACACACTGAGCACACACTGCACACACTGCACGGCTGTCCTGGTGTAGGAGCTCCCTTCTGGGGTCAGGGAGGGACAGGAGCCCCTGCCCTGCTCCAGCTGCTCACAGCTTGCTGGCACGGCTGCAGCAGAAGGCTTTCCATCCCCGAGGGCCCTTCCTCATCCTTGCCCCGGGGACGAGAGGCTGAGTGTAGGGCAATGGAGGGGCTTGTCCAAGGTCAAGCTGTGTCAGGGCCAGGAGCCCTGCGCCATTTCCTCCTTCTGACCGTGGGACTCCCATCTGGTTTGATTCAGCTGTCAACCCCGGAGCAGAGAGTGGCAGTAACAAAAGGCTTTTTCAGACATAATCCCACTAAACGGAGACAATCCTGTTATGTTTCCAGGCGACAGGAATTGAGACTTTAGTGCCAGAGTATGAGGACTCTGCCCTAAGGGCTTTGTTTCAGGACTTAACGTCAGGTGATCTCAGGGCCAGCCTGGTCTTTGTGCCCTAAAGCAGCACAGATTAAGCCCTAAACATGTGTTTTTAAACCGAGAAAAACCCAAGAGGTGTGACAGACAATCTGGGATGGGGAGGAAACACCAGACCAGCATCCCGGTAAGAGGGATTAGTCTGGCCAAGACAATAGAAGCCGTGAGTCTCCGAGGGGCATGGCCTGACAGTGCCAGCTGAGGGCTGGGCTGCCCTCCCCATGCCAGCTACACCAGCCTGCCAAAGTTCAAACGTCTGACAAGCATCACACTGCAGCTCCGGTATTCCCAGCCCATGTGTCCCTGATCCCCAGCAGAGGCCAGTTAATACCCAATTAACAGGACTCTTTCTAATGAACTGAGCCTTAGCTGCCAGCCACTTCATCCTTTAATCTCTCCCAGCCGAGGGGAAGGGCTTGGCAGGTGTCACTTCAGGCAGGGGTGACAGGGCAGAGCTGCCTGCCAAAGCACAGCCTCATGTCCCCTGTCCCCTCAGAAGGGCCTCCTTTACCCCAAGGCACAGAGAACATCCCTGATTCCATGGGCCCTGCAGCTCTGGAGTTTATCTCTCCTTGCCCCTGGAGCTGGGACCTGTTACTTCCCTGGCCAGGGCAGGTATCCCAGTTTTTCCCAAGTGACTGTCTTGGTCAGTCACTCTGTCAAAGCTGTTCTTCCTCCCCTGTTCCCTCTTCCCCTTTTGCAGCCGTGGTCAGTGAGAAGGACTCAGTGCCACTCTGTGTGCCCAGGCAGCCCCTCCATGGTGTTTGGTCCCCATGAGTCAGCAGTCCCCTGTGAAAGTCCCAAGGAATCAGGGAAAAATGGACCTCACTTAGGGGATATGGCCATCCCAGAGCCCTCATCAAACAAACCAGGACGGGGTGTCTTTAGCTGTAAGTTTTTAGAACAGAGGGAAGCCACACGTCTCAGGTCACAGGTCCCCTCAGCACCCCAGAGGGCTGGATCTGTCTGTAGGAAGCCTTCCCACTATACAGAGCAGCCACCTTTACAGAGACTGGTGTGCAAACCAGATTTTCCCCTCCATGTTCATCCCAAAAGTAGAAATCTATGATATAGAACAAGCTGGGAAATCCCCTGCTATCCTATCTCCTATCTCAGCTCCCCCAGCCTTAACCTCCACTTGCAGGGACTGTGGACATGCAGTGCACAACAGCCTCGGGCAGGGCAAAGGGTGAAGATGCAGCACGGTGTGGGTGCTGTGGAATTTGGGGCAGGGGCCAAATGAGGCCATGGGGAAAGAAGGTGATCCTAAAGGGTCACTGAGGATCCTGTGGGATCTGTGCAAACATTTGCCAGAGCAGCTTGTGCAGGTCCCCCCACTTTGCAGGCAGCAGTGTTGAACAGCAGAATCGAGTGTGAAACAGCTTCCCCGCAGACCCCATTAGCCCGAGCTGGAACTGCCAACATAAGGCCAGGCCCTGCAGCCCTGGAGAGATGCTTGAGCTGAACACTGCATCCTATCAGAGCTTCCAAAGCAGGAGGGAGCGAGACTCAATGAGCGATGGCAGTGCCCTTTTGTGTTTAGGCACAGGGCCACCACTTGCCCTTTGCTTCCAAGCAAAGCCCTGGTCCCTGCCCCGTGCCAGCAGGATTCCCTGAAGGAGCAGGCTGCACTGAAGGTGTCCTTCTGCCTCTGATGGGGAGGGGCTTCTCTCTGCCTTAATTTTCTCCCAGATGAATTTCTCCTGTGCCTCTAATTAAGCTTCCTCTTCGGCTTAGGACTGTGGACAGTCTGAGCATTTGTAAATTAGCCATCCACCAGACAGGCTTTGTCCAGCTCTCAGCCCTCTAATTACTGTGCTCAGCCCCCAGAGATGAGGGATCTGCAGCAGACAGACTGAGCAGAGCAGATCAGGTGCGACAGACCCTGCTTGGACAGCAGCCCTGGGAACCACGGTGCTGCTGCCCAGCACAAAGAGCAGCAGGGACACAGCCTGGGCCGAGCAGAGCTCCACGCTTGCACACTGGGAAGAAGAAATCTCTTTACTTGCATGTCTGGGCTGTGTCAGAATCCCCCAGGCCGTGTGTGCCACGAGCTGGTGCTCCCCCAAGGCACAGAGTCCTGCCAAAGCAGAGCTGATTGCAGGTGCCCCTGGGCTGTACCCCTGGGCTGTGCCCAGCCAGCTCTGAGCCGAGTCCCTCCTCCTTGCCAATGCCACTGCAGTGCTCTGAGCTCAGGGAAAAGGGGATGACTGTCCCTGACTGAGGGGGTGACCAGCAGCTGGAAGCACCAGAACAGGAGACTCCAGTTTGCTCTCACTTCAGGGAGCTCACTGGGGCAGGACTGCCCTGTGAGTGAGTGCAGCAGGCTGCTCTGGGAGAGCTTGGACATTGAATTATCACAGCATGTGAGACTCAGCTCAGCATTTGAAGGAGATTCACTACAAGTCATTTGCAATCTCCTCTGCAGCTTCTTCACCATCAGAGCTTGAGCAGCCCTTACTTGAGTGTTTGGATTTGTTTACAGAGAGTATTTGGACAATGTGACAATTCTGGGGTTTCTGTTTTCTTACATGCAGCCAGAAGAGTTGGGCTCATACACTGGGCTTTGCAAGACATGGACTAAAGAAACTTGTCTAGCTGGGCTTGACTGGGGAGGCACTGGGAGCACTGGGAGCACAGTGACTGCAGCTCCAGCTGGAGGCACAGGCAGCCCTGGCACTCACTGCCACAGACATAGCAGAGCACAGGGGCATCTTTGGGGCAGCAGTGTGTGTGCCTGCAGCTGCTGCAGGATCACTCTTTATGCAAAGATTAAAGAAAAAAAATGCTCCTCTCTGAGCTTGCTGCTTTGTCTAAGTCTTGAATGATTTTCTGTCACTAGGTATCAAACTGCAGTTGAAAGGATTTCCCGTTGACATTTAGCAGTATTAAATTACAAAATAACCACAAGTCAGCCACTCAGTATGATATAAACAGTGGGATTTGACAGAGCTTTTTCTGGCCTTGGGGACCAATTTACTCATTTTTACAGTCCCAACTCCAGTCATCCACTGGTAATGCACAGCGCCTTTTGGACACCACCTATTTGGAATTAGAGACACATATGGCAGAGTGTAATTACCTATTTACTCTGCTGCTGAATCAGCAAACTGAGGCTAGTTAACATTACAGCTCATAAGCCCCTTTCATAAACATGGGTCAGTGCTGGAACTGAGCAAAATTAATTCAAAAGAAAGAAAGAATTCCTCTTGAAAGGGAAGCCAAAAAAATCAGATGATTTAACTGGGAAAAAATGGACCCTCAATGCTTTCTGTAGAGGAAGAAATTTGAGGAACCCCAGCCAGGCTTCTGGGAGGAGGGGCCTGGACCATCACTTATTCCCACTGGTGTAAATCGGGAGTAGCTGTGGAAATGTCTTGCTGAAAATCTAAAATAAATGAGAGGGAAATCAGGCACATTGGCCAGAGCTCCGGCTCAGCTCCCCGAGGAAACAGGCAGCTGGTCTGAGCCCTGGGCTCTGCATCCTGCACCCCACGGGGTCCAGCTCCAGCCAGGCTTTGTGCCGGCTTTTGGGGCTGGGCTGCGAGTCCCACTTGTTTGCACCGATAATTTTTTAGCCCCTTATCATCGGCTGTGACTCTGGGGCTGGGTGTGAAACAGCCCCGGCTCCCGCCTCGCGTTCTGCCCCTCTGCAGCCCTGCCCCGATTAACAGCAGCGCAGGAAGAGCTGGCAGCTCCCTGAAGCTCAGAGGTTTCCTGGCGATAAACGCAGCGCAGCCGAGGCGGGGAGCGCTGTCGGGGCAGGAGCGCTGCCGAGAGGCTCCGCTCGGCTGGCACGGCACAGGGGCTTCCCCAGCCTGCGGCCACGGAGAGTCCCAGCCTGCGGCACCCGGAGAGCCCCCGAGCGCCGGACAGCCCCGGCCGGCGGTGCTCCAGCTGCGGAGGCGACACTGGTGGCGTGTGGAGGAAAGGGTTAACTTCCAGCAGTGCCAGCTGCTCCCAGCAAGAAGCGAGGAGCAGTGTCCTGCCCTCTGGGCAGCCCAGCCAAGGGGATTCTATCCAACGGGTAACTGGATCTCCCAGCCGTGTCTCAAGGGCACTGAGGGCTGCTCTGTTCCTGTTAAGTGGTTCATGTGTGGCACTCCGGGGAATTTCAGCACCCATCCACTCTTGGCTGCAGGATCTAATAGATTCTGTCTTAATCCAGGCGCTGGCATGTGGGTGTGGGTGTTGTGTCTTTGTTCCTGGGGTTTGCACATTTGCAGGCTCTGAATATGAAGCATCACACCAGCAGAGCTCTGTGGGACATGACTGGGAATGCTGTGGAGCAGAAAAGTGTCCCTGTCAGCCTGGGCGGTGGGAGAGGTGCTCCAGGGTTCAGTAGAGTTTGCCAGGTTGCAGTGTGACATGTCGGGCTGGTGGCTGAGCGGTGGGGAAAGGGGACCCCTGGGCACCTCAGACACGGAGTTGGGTCTCTGCAAGGGCAGTGAGAGCCCCTGGTTCCTCTGGTCACTGCAGTGGCCTGCAGGGCTTGGCAACAGCACAGCAGTCAAGGGCAGGGGAAGGAGGCAGCTTCTCCTCTTCTCCAGATGTGCCAAACAGGCAAAATAGTAGGAATCTAAGCTGCCAGCAGAAAAGTGAGAGACACTTCTGGAAAGCACCATCTGAAGCTGTAGGAACATGTTTCTCCTCCCACTGGCTTTCAGAGCTTTGTGGTGATTAAGACACATCCCTGCCAGGACTCCTGTAAAGCTGCTCTTAGGTGGTTTCCCTGTGGGACAGGGTGAGGTGCAGGACTGCACAGGGATCTGAGATAGGAGATGAGGTGTTGGTCCCTGGGTGAGGTGCTACCCAAGAGGAGCAGCAATGCCTTAGAGGCAGCCCAGGCCTGACATACCCGTCCCTCTCACTGAGCTGAGGCCTCATTTGCAGGAAGGGATTGTGCTGGGGAAGCTTCTCTGTGGCTGCTGGTTGGACCTGTCCTGCCCAACGTGTGTGCAAGGCCAACCCCAGGGTGCATCTCCAGTTGTGGAGGCCTTGTCTGGTACAAGCTCTTCCTTTTGCCCCATCCTCCCTGCACGGGGGCTGTGAGGAGGAGGAGGAGGCTCAGACCAATAAAGCTGGGCAGCAGGACTTGCATGTCCTTAGTCTTCCCTCTGCTAATATTCTCTCCTCTGGCATGGATTTTTTACTTGAAGCATTAGTTTCCCAATCTGTTAAACAGAGATGGAAACTAGAAGCCTCTCAGGAATATTCTACACATTTCAGATGGAGTTTGTCTCATCTGAATTCACATCTCCCTGCCTTGTCCCCCCAGCCCTCTATCTTTTTCTTTCTCTGTGATTTCAGATACAGTCTCATAAATCTTGTTCCAGGCCTAAATTAAATGACTGCCCAGAAGTCAAATCCCATCTGTGGCATGCCCTGTGACCTGGCAATCTTCCTTTCCATCGCTTGAAGCTGGCAACATCCCAGGGTCTCAGGGAAGTTCTGCAGAAGGATTGTCAGGCTCCTGGGATTTAGTTTAGATCAGTATTTCCATCCCCAAAACCTGTTTTGGGGGGAAGGGAGAGAAGAAAGCAGTTTGATGCAGAGTTCTAAATTGGCCATGTAAAGTCCATACACTTAAACTGTGAAGCAGTCTGTTTTATATTGGAATTTGTTGGATCCTCTTAAAGGCTGTGGAAACTTAACTACAAGAAGTCCTGTTTCTCCCACACGTGCTTTCCCTGGGTTCTGTGTTCTCAGAGCATCCTGCCCTCGTGTCTGCTGCAGCCGCTGGCAGTGGCGGGGAAGGGTCTGCAGTTTGAAATCTTGAAACTGTGAGAACTCTCGTTTTTATCTCAAATGAGTGTTTTTTGCTTAACTTAATACTAGCACTTTGAAGTGTCTGAGCACTGCACAAAATGTACCTAAAGAATGTGGAGGAACAGAAATAACAACAGGAAGCTGTTACAAAAGCAGCAGGAGATGTGATTGCAGCAGGGCAGGATCAGGCTCCAGCAGCATGGGTGCCAGCAGCATCCCCACAGAGGGAGACAGAGTTGGGACCCACTCCAGGACTTTTCCATGGGAATTCAGCAAGACCTATTTTCTGATGAAGCTGAAGTTGGCAGCACATGTAACCAAGCCAAGGAGTTCACTCCAGAACATGGTGATTTTTAATAAAGTCACAATTGCTGCTCTGTGCTAAATGAGTCATTTTAAAGTCAGTCCCTCATAAAACAATCGCTTCCCAGATCCTGCTTCCTTCTATACATGTCTCACCAGCACATACTTTTATGGCATAAACACCACCTTCACTTGTGCTGCTGCTCAACAGTTACTGCTTGTTCTCAGCGATTTCCCAACAGTGAGATCCAGGCCGTGCACAGTGCCAGGGAACGGCGTGCTGGAGGAAGGGCCGGCAGCATCTCACATCCAAGCCCAGCGGTGTGAGCTGCTGTTCCAGTGACAAGTGCCCTGACATGTGTGTGTGACACCGCCCTGCTGGGCACAACGGGTCCCCTGCTCCTGGGCAGGGTCCGGGCCGTGCCCTCCCGGCCATGAGCGTGGCCGGCCCGCAGGGCTCAGCACGGGCACTAAGCTCAGCGCTTTCTAGTCCACCGGTCTTGTACAAACTTTGGCAAACTGAATTCCGTGTTGGAGCCTCCTTCAGCTGCCTGCCAAATTACATAAAATTATTTCAAATTGGCCAGTGAGCTAAAAAGATGGGGGTGGAGGAGGTGGGGGGAAGATGACAGATGGATGGTGTGAATGCAGGAGTCTTGCGTCCTTAGGAAGCCAGGCTTAAACATTCAGGAAACCGAAGAGGTCTCTGATCCATGAACCCTTTTGTTCTGAGGCACTAATTTACCCAACCAACCAAGCTGTTGAAGTGCAGCACGATTTTGTTTTCTTTGTTTATTTGCTTTTTGAGGAAGTGTGGGCCAAAACGATGGCTGAGAGTATGGCACGTCTCACGTTATTGACTGTGGATCGCAACCTTGTAAAACAGCGTTTTTGTAAAATACACTGCGAGCATTTGTAACCTGAACGCAAACTGCCAAACACACGTTCACACAACTCTGGTATTCGGTTTAATATGTATATATTTTCTTTTACAATTTGGACCTAATGAAAAACATGTGGTTTGTGCAGAGCGAAAGGAATAATAGAACTTTGTGCCGGCTGCGTCGGTTCCTGCTGGGCATTACCGACCGCATGTGCTCTCTTGCTGGCTTGTGGCTCCAGATACTGCAGAATGACTTGAACATGTTCCTCATCCCCACCCAAACCTGAACACTGCGGTTTGCAAAAATGCTGTTGTCTTGGCAACCTTCCAGATCCTTTCTGGGCATTTAAATCTTGGCTGAAACTAGAGGAGCAAAAGCACGTTCCAAGTGTTTTCCCAGGCCTCTAGCACAACACCTGACTGCAAGGCCGCTTTCCTCCTGACACTCGATTGCTTCAGTTGTCTTTGCTCTTCTGTCAGCAGCAGTGGCACCCCCGTGGTACCTCCGTTTCCTTCTGGTTTAAAAGAAAGCTCATATCTGCCCAAGCATTTGAGCCAAGGGCACCAAAACATTTTTGTTCTGTGGTTATTCACATCTGAGAACTGCAAACAGCGAGGACAGCGATGCTTCACAGGCTCTCCGGAGAGCTGAGTCAGCACTTTCAACTTCCTGAGTGGCACAGACTTAAGAAGGCATGAAACAGGGCTGCTGCTTTAGAAATGGCACAGAAACCCTACAAATGGAGAAAATTGCTCAAAGAAATGTAAATTTGAATGAGAGCCATTGAAACACACAGGAAAATCCTTCATTGTGAATGTAAATTTAAACAGAATCGTCCACCTCCTGCCTCCCCACACAAAGGAAACCTGCTGCCTCTTCCCTAGGAGAGTGTTTTACCAAGCTCATATGAAACTCTTTTTACAACATCCCTTTGTCTCTCTTGGAACCTGACCAAGAACTATAAGCCTTTAAAGAGAGCTTTTTGCTTGTTCAGGCCCAAGGGGAGTAGCTGAGTATAAATAATAGATTGGCCTCTTCTGTCTCCGGTGTTTCTGTTCTGCTGCTCCTCACAGACACAACCTGGGAAAGGTGTGGCGGTGCCTGCAGCAACACGAGAGCAGTTATCTGCTCTCCCTTGAAGGAGCACGATGATAAAGTGAGAAACAGCTGACAGGACCAGAGCTGGTATGTGCAGCCCAGCGGACGTGACGTTCCAATTTTGGAAAACTACAACTGGGGAGCCTTGCTCACTCACTGGACCCTGCTGCTGTTTTCCATACAGGGAGAGCCTCGAGAGAGCAATGTCTTATCTGTCCAGCCTGCTCAGCAGAAACAGCCCCTCATCCAGGCAGCTGATGGTCAGCAATTAATACCTTTGGAGCACACTCCTAGCTAGGGAAAAGTGTTAGGGATTTGCAATATACAGGCAGGCAACATGAGTTTGTTTTTCCAAGGTGAACAGCTCTACACATTATCCTAGAAAGCCGCTGTTGTCCCTTGTTTTGCTTTGCCAGTGCAGCATTTTCCATGTCCCCCTTGCCTGTGAGCAGCAGTGTTATAACCCCAGGGATCTGAGCTGCCCTGATCCTCACCCAGCCCTGCCTTTCTTCTCCTTTCATCTTGTGCCTTCTCAGTGTTAAACCCCACGTCCCCACCTTTCCCAACAGCTCCCCTTTCACAGTTGTCTCTTCTCCCTCAGTGTCAGATTCTGCCTTCAATTGTCAAGTTTGACACTGGCAGTTGTCAGAACCCACCCGCTCCCTCTCCCCTGCCGTGGGTTGTGGGGAAGGGAGGTAGGTGCTGGTGTATAATCCCAAAAGGAAAGTCTGTATTTATCTCTTGGCAAGCAGAATTAGGAAGTTGAGGGAGAGTATACAAGCTTCTGCTTTCTCCTACTGCTCAGTTCCCTTCTTGGTCTCTCTGGGCAGATTAAGGCTTTTGTGCTGTTTTTACCAAGGTCAGCGATCTATTGTTTTGTATTCGCTGTTCTCCACTCAATTAGTTGAGGGCATTTAACATGGATTTTTCATATTTGCATCGCAAATTCCAAATGATCCATGAAAGGCAGCTGTTCAGAAACTTCTGAATTCATTATCCCCAGTGTCTCAGAAGAAACTTTGCCAGCCATTTGACTGGAGCCCTGTGTAGTCAGTATGATAGGAAACTGTCAGTCATTTGTAGTCTGTATTGAAGAATTAATGTGATGCTGTGGCATCTGGTTTCTATTTTCCATTCCCTGCAGCCTCTTCTTTACCTGACCTGCCATTTACTAATAGTTGTGTCCACTGATCAGCAGTTGGAGACCTGTGCAGCAGCACCCCAAGGCCTTTGTGGTCACAGCCCTTCCACATCTCACTGCATCCCCTTTGCACTGTGGAGAGCCCTCAGCACCCTCCACTCCCAGGGACAGGGGCTGGGACTGGGGACAGGATGCCCAGGCACAGGGTACAGCTGAGACCGCTCCTGTGTTCTTCTGTGTGACACACGCGTGTGCAAACACCCCACTGCCACAGGCACAGAGCTCCCAGCTCTGCGTTTCCACGCCATGTCTCAGCTGCATTCCTTGCTGCAGGAAGAGCATGGCTGAGAGCCAGAGCCTGCTCTTGCTTTCTCTGCTCTTTCCTTCCTTCCTTCCCTGGCCCTGCTGGGTGTGACAGGCTGAACACGGTTGTTTATAGCTTTTGTTTCCCCATCTAATCAGATCTCTCTCCCTGACATTATGCAGCTCAGCACAAGTACTCCAGGTGGGATGAATCCAGTTCAGTGCCCTCCTCCCACCCTGGCTGCTCCTACCACTAATGAACTGCAAACAGCCATGTTCCCCATGTTCAACCTTCACCCTGGCCGATGCATCCATAATCTAAATATAGCCCATAATTATTCCGCTGGTGTCTGTTGGCCCATTGACAGAACTGACAGTGGCAGAGGTCAGGAGACCCTTTGCACCTTTAATATATTAACCATTAATTAACCATTTCCCTGCCACTGATTGTTAGTCTCCCTAACACCCAGTAAATGCCTGGGGTTTGTTCTTTGGCTGTTCCAAAGCTGTTCCTTAGTCTGCTCCATTCTTGTACCACCGAATGCTGATTATTTTCTTCCCTCTAATTGGGACACTTGGTTTGTTTATCTGGTTGTGCAATCAAAATGTGAACCCAAGATGCTCTTTTCCAGCCAATGACCTGCATCTCCCCCAGATGCAAATCCCAGTGCCTGAGAAAATGAGTGCAGGAATCGATCTCTCAGCCAATGCACAGTTTCCATGTTGGAAGCAGAGGCACTGACTTTCCATATTATTATTTTTATGGCCCTGTGGAACAAACAGTTGAATATGGTGCTGTGAGAGTGAACAGAGCGGGGAGAAACTAATTTGTACTGTAAGTAATTTGATCGCAAATCATTTAAAGAATGCAAATTGTAGGGGAGAGATGTCAGTCCTGGCAGAAGGTCGCCTGTGTCACCTGTCAGACAGTCCCCAGTGGCGATCATGAAAATTTCTTTGTGGATTATTAATAAATAAACATAATGCTCTGCATTTCTGTAGCACCTTTCAGTGTAGGAACACAAAGCACTTCAGCTTTAAGAACTATGCCCTGCAATTATGATAACTTCCTTTCAAAATACTATTTTAAAGGTTAAATTTGTTTGAATGTTACCATCATAAGGTGGTATTAAATTTAAATGACATTATTTCTACCTCCACCCCAGCTCATTTTGAGGTAAAGTGCAATCTCCATTTGACATCTTGATGAATTAAGTGAAGTGACAAATCGTTAGTTCTGAGACATACTTTAAGTATTTGCAATGTAGTAGCTCTTGGAAATCAACAGTGGTCAGGAATCCAATGTGCTCCTACAACGGAGAAAGTTTTTGTCCCACAGAATTTATAGTTTCATTCAGAACTACAAACAGCAGTAGAAGAGAAAGAAAGCTGGAGGCTGAAATGGTTGTGGGCTGTCCCACAGCACACAGGACGCAAGGTTATGGTCACAAACCTGCCGTGCTGCCAGTCTGTGTGCAGGGAGGCACTGCTCTGCCAAAGGGCCCTGCCTCTGCACCTCGGGGTGCATCCCCAGAACTGCCCACAGGCCACAGGGATACCTGAAACAGGCAAAGACAGGATGGAAAAGGAGCTGTTGCTGTTGTATGATCCCCGTGTGTTCTGTTACCAATACAGCCCCGTTTTTCATTTGCATTCTTTTGTCTCTGTGGATCCATATGATTAGTCTGAAATGTAAAACCACCTGCAGCTTTCTCTGGGCAGGAGCCTCCTTTCCTCCTGTGCTTTTGTGCACAACGTCAAGCACAGCTTGGGTCCTGACTCACGAGTAGGACCCAAAAATACTTCAGTTACCAATCTGTCCCTCTGCCATTAAGGTTTACAGCAAAATTCATCCCACTTTCCCTAGCTGTGAAATGATACAGCATTGGCACTATGAACCAACCTTCAGAGAGAAGAGAACAAATCACAAAAGAAAACCATTACCCAGAATAGATTCCTCAGAAAGTATTCCCCAGGCAGGGGCTGGGATGGGAAGGTGCATGCCTGCAGTGTCTGGCAGGGTCACCCTCGTAACATCTGGCTGTGAAAGCGGGGGAGCTGTGCCAGCTCCCTTGGAATAACAAGCTGAGCTCACGAAGACAGAGCTGTGCATTCCTGTGAAACTCGCCCAGAACACTTGGAAAGGGTCACCAGGAGGAATGTCAGCAAAAACAGGGGAAGGGCCTAGGACTGTAAAAGCCAGGGCTGCTCAATCTGGCTTCAATTGCTTTTCTCCTTCTCTTTTCTCTGTTTCTTTCTTCTCTCCTCTTCTCTGGCTGCTCAAGGGGAGGCATTTGAGCCTCACTAATGACCAGGGACACTATATAAACTGTATAAACTGTATAAACAGGGATCAACTTAAGGCAGTTCATTAAGAAAACAAGGAGACAGAGCAATAAAGCTTGTGTCTTGCTCACACAATAATGAAGTAGTTAGAAGGGTTTATCTTCACTATCAGCTTAACATATGGTTTGAGTTCACACCTGAGCCCAGGCTCTGCAGTCACCCTGCTGCTCTGTGGCTGCAGCCCAGTGAGCCACATTCACACCCTGCCCAGGGAAGCGAGAGGGAGGCATCTGAGCCAAGGTGTCCAAAGCCCAGCCCAAGGGCAGGCTGGGCTCTAACACCAGGGGTTAGTGGCAGCCCCAGACCCGCACAGCTGGAGCAGAGGGACAGCTCCAGGGACAGAGCTGCAGAAAGGAAAAGGCACGAGTCAATATTCATCCATATATTCATGATCTGTAGGCTTGGGTGCTGTGATGCTCATTATCCAGGCATGACCTTAAAAACTGCACTTGATTGGGAACACGGCAGCCCATCTGCTTGGCAGCACGGGCTGCTGGGGCTCACCCCAGCATGCTGCTCCCTGCACGGCCTCTCTGCTCTGCTGGAATACAGATTTGAGGGCACAGCCTGCATCTCCAAACCCTTTGCTGGGGCTGAGACAAGGCATCCACAGCTCTTTTCTCTCAAGAGCACAGTGAGTGCTACCCATGTGTGCAGGGCACACATGGCTTACTCTGTGTCCGAGCTTCAGCTCTGTATAGCAAACTTCCTCTTCCTCCTCTTCTTTTCCCCAAAATGAACAGCAACCACAAGACTAGGTGTTTGAAAAACTCTATCTTCCACTTGTCCTTCGACAAAAGCAGCAGTAAAACCACCCCACAGCCCCTGTGGGGTTCATGCCATGAGCTCTCTGAAGTTGGGGTGGTGGAGGCTGCATGGATGTGACAAGGAGAGCATGCTAAGGCCGAAGTGTTCCCTCCACTGGGATGGAACCCCTCTCCCAGCTGTCCTCTCCGTGCAGGACAATGAGCAAATTCATGAATGAGAATGCACAATTGCCTGCTCTGTGGGAAGAGGACAACAGGCCTCTTCCACTTTTTCTGCACTGCCCCACCCTGGTTTCAACCAACCAAAGAAATGAATGAGAAGTATTTGCTGCCATTTCATCATTTCAAACACACAACCACCAGAAAAGAGGAAGCAATATTCAGTTTTCTGCCCATGTGAAAAATCCTTCTGCACCTTCCTCCAGACACCTTCCTGAGCCTGTTTTTGAGCATCCCTTCTTCTTTAAAATAAAACGTGTCCTTCTTCTAAGCAATTCAACTCTATAAAAAAGGCCATTTTCCCCATCATACTTTCCCATCTCTCCTTTCCTGGATGGCAATCACATCCTCCAGATCTCATGCTGAGAAGGATATTCTGCCACTGGTCACATCTGGTTCCCTGATGAGATCCGCAGGCAGCCGGGCTGGAGCTGCTCCTGAGTCACGTGGTGGCTCTGCTTCCTTATCTCCCCCAAGACCAAGGCTGTTTAATCTCCCCTGATTCTGTTTCTCTCCTTTCGGAGCATGCTTATCAGTTTGAGACTAAACTGCTGCCCAAATGCCATGAGATCAATGCACGGATCTCAGCTATGGTACAAGAGAGGTGTTTCTGTGAGCAATCTGTTGGAGAGATTTTTGCTGCCTTTGCCTCGTTCCACGCTGGTCTGCATTCCTTCAGCATTAATGCTTCCTCTGGGACCCAACCTTATGGAAATGTGAGCCGAGCGTGAGGCTGCAGCCGCTCCGTGGAACTCAGCCTGCATGGAGGAGCTGCAGCCCTGCCTTGCACAGAGGAACCCACAGCCTGCTGTCTCCAGCCACTGCTGGGACACTGGCTCTCCTTAAACTCTACAATTTACACTGGAAGGAGAAGGTTCTTTTGGGGTTTTGTTTGTTTGTTTGTTTGTTTGCCTGGTTGGTTTTTTGTGTTGCTTTTCCTCCCCTGAAAAATAACTTCTAGCCGTCTGCTCACTGTGTGCTATTAGGAGTGGGAAATAAATAAGTCAATAGGCACATATTAAGTCAGTAAAGCCAGGAATTTATCGATAATGGACTGAGGATGGAGTATACAGTGACAGTTGCATTTAGCTCTCAGAATAAGGGAAATCAATCAAATTGACTGTATGTTGATTTAAAATCCTTAAAGATTTGGGTCAAGATCATTCTATTTTTCCCAAAACGGACTTGTGAATCTCCATACCCACAAGTAATACCAGACTGTTCCTGGTTTAATGTCCTCGGCCCCTGATATTACAGTGCTGCCTTGCTGTTCCTGGCTCTGTTGGATCAATTATAATGAGGTGGCCTCACTCCCAGTGGGTCAGTGCTACAACACTGGGCTGTAAACAGTGAGGAGGCCGTGGGTGCTCTACAACCTCGTGAGTATGGGCTATAAATCCCTTAGAGGCATAAAAAACCTATTTCTCTGTATTTGAGGTTAGAAATTAAATTATTTAAAATACTTTTATTTAGGTAACTCTCCATTCCTTACAGACTTACAGCAAGTGCTAAGAATTCCTTTGGACAATTGAATCAGTGCGATTTTAAGAATTGGTGTACATTAACTCATTCTTGAACTGTGTAAAATAATCAACTGATTAAATGAAATGGTTAGCTGGGATCTGTGAATGATGCAACCCTCATCTCAATGTGTGTGTATAAAATACATTTTTTTTGCACTTCAGGAGACTTGATCTGTGGCTGTTCTTACAGACCCTGAAACACAGAAGAAGTAAAGTAAACAGCTGAAAGTTCTCACTTCAGGGGTTGTTTAAAAGAGAATTTCACACAGAACTGTAACACAGATATGAACGTAGTCTATTTCTGTCAAGACTTAATTGAGGAAATTTAATTTTTTTTCCTAATTGAATTGCTGTTGATAATTTAAATTAATTCTGTCTGGTCTGTCTAATATAGCCATGAAAAACCTGGATCTTGGAACTGTGCACAAGAATGTAGCAGATTTTTAAAAGCAGCTTTTCTGAATAGAAAGACAGTAACTTATGACGGCCTAACAATAGATACTTTCTGGTTGTTGTTTTGATGTAAAGCACTTCAGTTCTTCTACCTCAATCCACTGACATTCTCATTTTAAGAGAAAGAAATGCATTTTTGCAAATGGTGCATCAACAGACTTCGGGAAAATTGAGTTTGGAGAAAAAAAATTGAATTAATTTTGTTTCTCCAAGCACTTTCCCATGTTTCAGATTCTGTACTGATAGATTGATGATATGATTTGCTTTAAAACCAGGTGGCCTCTTAGTTTCCATCTGTTGTGTCTATTGCTCTGTCTCTAGTGAGAAGCATTGCAGAGCTGTGCAGGCATCTGCACCCCGGAGAGAAACTCTGCGCCATCAGAACCGCTCCAGGAGAGGGAATCGACTTTCACTGTCTCTTACATGTATCACAAACTCCAGCCCCCGGATCTTGTTTGTATTCACCTAAACTGAACACAGTGAATTTCTATTAGCTGGGTGTAAACAGCTTTTTAACAAAATGAAAACCGAGCAACATTTCCAGAAGAAACTGTTAAAATCTTTCCACGGCAGTTTCAGTCTCTCTGGATGCTGGAGGTGGCACTGCTTTAGCAAGAAGCTTTTCCTAGAAGTATGAGTTTCTATGGATAAAAGCCATTTGAGCAAAGACCTGCCACCATGTTTTGGGTTCTGTAAAACACAGAGTTATTTTGAAGTATATAAGTGGAGTCTGCTGGAAAAAGTGACTTATTTGAACCGAAATGGCAGCAGGTTCCCCAGCGCTCTGGTGTAGGTGTAGGCGATGCAATCAGCCAAGAACCAGGGGACAGAGCAGCAACACGCCACGAGGGCTGCAGGCGCTTCCTTGGAAGCCGCGTGTTGGGAACACGGGGCAGGGAATGCAGCGGGGCCTTCCCGCCGCTCCCGGGGAACGGCACAACAAACCCGCGGCGCTGCGGGGCAGGGCGGCGCCGTGTGTCACCGCCGTGTGTCACCGCCGTGTGCCACCGCCGTGTGCCACCGCAGCTCCAGGCAGCTGCAGCACACCTGGAGGGACCGGCAAGCAGCGAGGCTGGGCCGCGGGACAGCGGGGAAGGCACAGTCCTGTCCCCAAGGACATCGCTCCAGTGCCGTGCCCGGCCTCAGTCCGGGAGGACTGGGCTGAGCTTCCCCTTCCTGCTGGGACTGGCTTCGTGCCCGCTGCTTGGGCACTTCAACTCGTCTGCCTCACAGGAGCGATTAAAAAGGAAAAACAGTATTTTAAAGTAGTATTTTAACTAGCGAAGGGCTGTGTGGAAATGGTTACAGTGGCAAAGGTGCTCTGGCTGGCACAGTGTTTGATTTGTGAGCTGCTCTAGGGCCCGTTGGCGTTAGCGCTCTGCTGTGCAAGCGCTGGGAGTTTCCAGTCGCACCAGCAAACATCTCCACGCAAGTTTGACAGAACTGACAACACTTGACAAAACAGGAGCGATTGCCTTGGTCCCCAGCCCCGCCGCCGCGCAGGGACCATTGGCTCGTCTGGTTTGTGTTTATTGCCAGGTTCGTGTTCACTTGTGAAAAAAACCTGCTGAAGTTCAGGTTCAAATTCAATTTATGTCGAGTACTCATACATGTCTTAATTTGCAGACTGAGGATTTTCTGTCCCAAAGCTGGACAGCTTTTGGAGCCAAACCCGTTCAGGCCGGTTCGTGCAGGAACTCGGCAGTGCCGCCCTCGAGGCCCGAGGCTGCGGAACGCCAGGGCCGGGGCCGCGATGGG
>VXBR01003155.1:83544-141604 GCA_013400215.1 Cisticola juncidis | reverse complement strand
GGGCGCGAGGGGAAGCGGCCGGAGGCAGCGGGCGGGTCAGCCCCGCCGGCAGACGGGCCGAGCGGCGGCCTGGCCACTTGAGCAAAGTTGGGACCGCGGTACGAGCACCGGCGATTGCGCGCCTCGGTGTCGCTCGGAGGTCTGGGGAGGTGTGGGGGTTTTCCCATTTTAGCAGCTGCGCTCCGAGCTCACGCTCCCCGGAGCAGCCGTTCCCGGCCCCGCGCCCCTCCGAGCGCGCTGCCCCCCGAGCCCGGGGTGTGCTCGTTTGTCTCGGTGCGGCTCCCGGGGCTGGCGCACGGAGCCCCGGCGTGTGCGGGGGGCCCCGAGACCCTCCCCGGCCCCGTCACGCTGGCGTCTGCCCAGACCCTTTGCTGTGATCCCCCGGTCCTGTGGCCGCCCTCTCCGCGGTGGGACCCCGCGGTAACCCCGGTGCCGAGGATCACACATGGCTGTGGAGAGAGCACATGGCAGAGCCGAACTATCAAATACCATCTTTTCCTCCCAACGTGTGCCTCCCTCCGAAGTGTGATTTGTGCTTGCTTAGAGTAACGGTGGATTTCCGAGCCCATCTGTTTGTCTGCCTGTTCGCACACATGGAATATCTCTGCCTATGGTGATTGCCTATGGCGTTATTGCAGGAGAAGTGGTTTGATAGGAAATATTGTAGCAATTAGAAGTCCAGTGATGCAAGTTCCTGACACATTGTGACTGTCTTGCTGTCAGTTCTGCGTCTCCTTTAAAAGTTCATTTTTTGTGAATCACTGTAAGCAACCGTTTAACTTCTGCAGCATTTCTACAGCTTTTACATTTGAGACGTCTCTTGACATTGAGTCAAACTCTTTCCACTGTTATTTTTTTCCTGTAGACGTTCTTTGTGATAATCATATTCTGTTAGGCAACAACAGAAAAAAAGAAGGAACTGCTTTCAGATAAGACTGTTGCTGCCTGTTTCCTCTGGCTCTGAGTCTTAGAGACCTAAAAAATGGGAGCTGTGAGAAACTTAAGATGGAAAAAGAGCATCTTCTGTGGGAAATGAGATTCTCGATAGAGTGTGAGTGACTGCTCTCATCCCAAAGGAATTGTCAGAGCAGAAGCAAACTTTTGCTTTCTTAACACCTGTGTTGTATAAAATGTTTCTGCTTGCTTCATTTTCCCCTCCTTCCTCTGGAATTCTGTTTCTTGACAAATAGGTATTTTGTGGGAGAGGGTGGATGCATAATTGGAATGTGAGTTTTTATATACCTTTTCAAATTCTTCACTGTTCATTTTATTGGGAGAAAACCAGATAAAGATCAATAACTTGAACCCCAAGCCCATATTGAGACCCAGGTTTTTTTTTGCAGCACTTGATCCCTGCAATCCTGCCTGAAAAGTTTTATGTCAGTCTGTAACACTGAAATATACTGAGCCTACACTGGCTTTATCTCATTTCTTGCAGTTATTGAGCCTGTACTGGAGAAAATAGTGAGAGATTCTGAGGCTTCTCCTGCAGTGTGTTTTTGGGCTTTATTCACACCTACCTGTTGGTCTGAAGGGCTCTTGCAATGGCTTGAAAGAGGGTTTTTTGCATATTGAATGAGCTGTTGTTTCCTCGGAGTAAAATGAATATTTTTGTTTGAATGGGGGTAGGAGCCAGAAATGCTCATGTGGGTTTTTCTCCTGCTCTTAGCTGTAAAATGGGGGTGGTTACCAACAGGTCCCCTTCCTGAACACCTGCAGCTTTCTAGATGTGTACAGAATTAATTAGTGGATGTATTTTAGCATCTTTTCTTCTTTCATGTGGTGCAAAATATATTTGACCTCAAGGCTATGAAAAATATATAACAACAACAACAAACCCTGCAGAACCCTGTGGCTGCAGAAGCCAACAGCTGGGGCAGGTGGGAGAAATCAAATTTATTTATTCTGAATCTAAAGCAAGAAAATGGACTGTGGCTGGAGGAGCAGAGGAAGTACCTGCAGGAAGGTTTCAAAAATGAAATGAGGAAAGTGGAAATCTGGGACTTGTAGGACATTTGCTTTGTCCTAAACGAAAGTTTAGATGGGTCCTTAGGGAAAATGCATTTAACAGCCAAACTTACGCTTTAGTTTTTGTCATTCTAACTTGCTTTTGTTAGAAATTCTTGTTGCAAGAGGTTGTTGATGGTGATCCTCAGCAAAGAAGAGCAATAAGTACATGGAACCTTTCAGAAGCTGGGCTCACCCTCACCACTGAAGGAACCTGTTTCTAATTGCAGCTTCCACAGTTTTACTGCAGCTCAGCACTTGTGTAGACAGAAGTGGTGGTGATGCTTTGTGGGTCTGAGCACAGAATTATGGTTCAGGAATTGTGAATGGCCATTCTGCCCATGACACACTCCTGCATTTGTGTTGGAAACTCACTGAGCCAGTCTGTTTTACCCTTTATGGGCAGAAGGTGACTAATCCAATGTCCACCTCCCCAGGTGCCTGACTGGGTTGTTTGTAGGGAATTACGTGGTATGAGTCGATGTAGCCAATATAAACACAAGATGCAGGAAAAAGCCTAGTAATATTGAAGGCAAAAACTAAATAGTCATGCAGCTGAAATATAATTTATGATGGCCTTGATACCACTTGTCACTGAAGATGCTGAAAGTGCCATGGTGACCTGCTCTGCTCCTGGCTGTGGGACAGGCACAGTGGCAGAGGAGGCTCTGTGCCTGTGCCACACTCCATGGACTGCACAGAGTGGCCTTGCCCAGTACCAAATCACGTGGAATTTAAAGGTTGTCTGAAATGGCAAGGTGAATACTGTCCTGTTAAAGGCAGAGGCCTTGAAAATGTTTTTTTTCTGTTACCAATTGCTGTTAAGCTGTGTTTATTGTCCTTCTGTAAGGACACATGGCAGTGCTCAGCTGCTTTCCCCTGGCAGGGCAGGGAGATAGGAGCAGTTTATAAAAGCTGGTGGGAGCAGTGGCAGATTTGGGGTGGCAGCAGCAGGCGATGCTGAGGGGCTGAGCTCACCCCCACAGCTGGTGCCACCGGCCTGGGGGTTCCCCTGGTGCCCCAGGCTGGCATTCCAGGCTGGCATTCGCCATCCCACAGTGAGTTGGTGCAGGAGCACAGAGCCAAAAGGAGCTGCATTGAGAAGGAGAGTTGAATGCTCGGCTCTTTGTGCTGCTGGAAGGGCACTGGTGCTCTCCTGAGCTGTGTCCTTGTCTTTTCCTGTGGGGAATTGGTGCACTGAGGGATCCAGGCTTTCAGGGATGGGATGTGTGCCCTGGGTCTCCTCCACTTGTGAATTCTGTTTCACTGCAGAGCTCTGTCTCTAAAGTTAAATGGAGGAAAATGTAGTATCTAGGAGGGGTGAAAGAAGAGTTCAAAGTGTTCAAACCGAGAGGTGATGTTGGCCCACTCAGTATTTTCCTTTCTGAAGAAAAAAACCCAGAAGCCGAAACATTTGCATGCAAAATCTAGATTTAGATCTGACTGAAAAGTCATAGTACTTTTTGGAATTGCTGCAGTGTGACTAAATTATGAAGAAAATTAAATGCATAAAATATTTCAAAACTTTTTTCTCCCAGGTTTTGGGGGTGGTGAGGAGGTGTGTGTTTCTAGGCTGGAGGATGCTGTCTTGAGCTGGCTGAAATGTAGGATGGGGGTGTGACCAAGTGGCAGTTCTAGAGCCTGGAGGTGAAGTTTTGTTTAAAAACAGAAAAGCACAAGGAGTTATTTTTAATAGTAGTTTGGATGCAGAAGCCTTTGAAGCTATCAGATCTTTTTACAGGTAGATAACTATTCTTCTGTCTTGGCATCTTTTTATATGCACCTTGAATTTAATCAGGATTACTTCAAGTTCTAACCTGTGCTAAGTATTTAAACACCTGGACTCACCGTAAGCACCATTACTGTCCAGACATGAGAAGTCTCTTGGATTGTTTTTTAAATATTTTAAAATACGCCATTTTAAAATATTTCAGCAAAAAGCTGTATTTTCTGTTCTCTTAAAACAGTAGATGTAGGTTCCAGTGTTAAGTCTTGTGACATGGCTTATAATATGGCATGATACAATAAATTGCAAATAATTTTACAGTGTCAGTACAATTAAATAAATCAAATTGCTAAATTATTTGCTTCAGCTTGGTGCTACTTTAAGTGTCTGCTATCAGGGATTCCAGGCAGTGAACAGCTGTCTGTCGCAGATGGGAGAGAAAAAAACCCCTTAGCTTCTTCCTTCTAAAAAGGCCTCCATATAAACCCTGCAGTAATGTAATACAACCTTTTAGTCAAATTTGAGTTTCCCGTTACACGTTTAAGTGAACCGACAGCAGACTCATCTCTATTTGAAACCGAGTGCTGCAAGTGAATGCGACCCTGGGAATTTTGTACTCCAAAGCATTCTTGAAACCACACAGATGCTTGTTGAACAGTCTGATGTATTATTTATTGCATCTTAAAAAAAAAAAAAAAAGGCTTTGCAGGTACTTCATGACTTCTGTAGTCTCCTGTGTTTTGGTAAGATCAGGTGATATTGTCTGTCCTGTGCTTGTGCTGTGTTTCACCCAAGAAAATCAGGGAGTTTAGAAACTATCAACAAATCCACATTTTTTCATAGAGTCCAGATGTAACTAAGTCTGAAAAAGAGTATGTTTAAGGTTGAGTGTTTCTGCTGAGATCTCGAGATGGCAGAAATGGAGGTTTTGCACAGAACTGCATTAAGTTTGGGATTATAAATTGGATGTGCTAGTTTGTTCTACAAGCTAGTTCACCATGGCAATTATAAACTTATTAAAATAGTTTCGACATGTCAGATCACAAAGTGCAGAGGGTGATAAGATCATTCTTTTTAAATGACAAAGTTGGTGTTGCTGTTGGCATCCAGCTGTCTCCTTTATGGTGATTTCCTTGCTGTCATTCTGGGTTTAACCCCTCTGGACTATTTACAGTTCTTAGGCACTTCTTAAAGTTTTTGTGCTCATTTGTTTCGAGTTACTTTGGTCTCCATTTCTGGACTCCAACCTTTGAATTGTGCTTCACACGAGGATTCAAAGCTCCAGCCCATGCCCTGCCTTGGGACAGTCCTTAGGCACCAGTCTGGACACATCAATGCCTTTGATTTAGGAAGGCAATGAATTTTGTTATTTTATCACAGTGTTGGCTGGTTTGGGTTGTAGTCTGAAGCAGTTCTCTCTGTTGAGCTCTCCCTGTTGGGTGGTGCAGTGGTCCCTGCTGGCCTCAGCTCCCTGAGGATTTATGTGCCTGCACCTCTGCTGGGTCCATCTGATCCAGGCTTTTTTCTGAATTCAGTGGATGGATGGATGCATTGTTCATATAATGTCACTTGGAAATGGTGTGGAAATGTTGATTTCCCAAGTGTGGAGATGCTGCTGCTGCTGTTCCAGAAAACCCCTGTAAGGAAGTGAGCCCTCCTGGCGGGCAGGGCTGCTCCTGATGCCTGGTGGCAGGAGCACACGTGGGAGTGTGAACTCAAACCTCTCCCAAACCAGCCAGGCTGGAGGAGCTGAGGGTGGTGAGCCTGAGTGTGGCAGTGCTGGAGAAAAGGGCAGAGATTCCCCTCTGAGCAGGGTGATAACATTCTGCACTGCACAGCTCTTTCTAAAACGAGTGTCCCCAGGGCAGCAGTGCCAGCAGACCTGAGGGACCTTCCCGGGGAGGCTGCAGTGTCTTGTTTCAGTGCATCCTCCCACCTTTGAGCCTCAACACCCTTCGGTGCTGCATGTGGTGGGACTCCCCAGGGCTGGCTGTGCTGTCCCTTTGGGGGAGGCTGCTGCCATCCTGCTCCTCCACGCAGAGTCTCCAAATGAATCACGATCTCCACCACGTGGGTGGTATTGCAGGGACCAAAAACCACACTGATAAGGGCTGTGACCCCGTCCCAGCTCAGCCTGCTGACAGAGCAGGTGTTGCTCCACACCCTGGCGAGGATTTGCAAGTCTTTGGTTTTGCAGAGCTCAGTGACAGATCCTGTTCTCCAGTCACTTCTGTGGTTGGGTCTTTGGGAAACTCGCTTGCTGTAAGGTGGGACTTGTCCACCAACCTGTTAAAAGCTCATGGTGTGCATGGAGTGAGGTTTGAAGTCCCTGGTGACAGAAGAACCGGGTGCTGGGTGGTTGAGACTGCTCTGAGAGCCAGGGTGCTGGGGGTGGCACAGCCCCAGCTCTTTCACCCCTGCTCGGTGGTGCTCATTGCCACACTGCTGCTGTCTCCTGCCTCCAGTGGTCCAGGATAATGTAAGTTCCAATTTTCCTTTTTTCCTTAGAGCCAACTGTCCCCTTTGACTTGAGAGAGTAACTTTTTACTTAACTTGGTGATTTTTGAACTGTGGAGTTGGAGAGGAAAATCGCTGCAGATGGTGCAATAATTGGGGAATGCTGACATACAGGATAGATGACAGCCTCAAAGTACATTCAATACGATCCTTTCAGGAATTTCAGTTGAAGTGTCTTGTCCTGTTCTTAACCTTGGGGACACTTGTTGCTGCCATCCTGAAAAGGGGTGGGTTTTCTCCTGGTTGGAACATTTTGTTTACTGCATAGGAACACTCTCAAGCCTCTCTTGGAGGGTTTGTGGTGGGCTCTGGTTCTTGGGGCAAATCTCTGTCATTGCAGTGAGGAGACAGGAAGAGAAGCTGAAGGTATTTCAGCGTTTCTTTTCCTCAGGAGAAGAGTCTCAGGGTACATAGACACCAAACATGAATGCAAAAATTCCTTCTCTCATGGAGACTCCTCTTCATTCTTTGTGCTGCTGGTGTTTCATTAGCTCTTCTGTCAGGGTTGTAAAAAAATGAGAGTCTCAAAAATACTAAACTGTAACAAACCCCCCAAGGAACATCTAAAAGGTTTAAAAAATACATGCCTGTATTTTAAGGAAGCAAGTCAGTCACAATGGGGTGTCTGTGTGCCACCCTTGAAACAACTGGGAAGCCAAGGAGTGACTCAGCTGTCACTGCTAAGAAGCAGCGCTGCCTTTTGTGGAGTCTGTATATACTGAACCCAGGGCCATGGAGTAAATATTCTTGCTGTGTGTTCATAATCATTCTACTTAGAGTAAGCGCTTCTTGGGTGGGTGTTTCAAACCTGTTAATCTTTATGGTATTTATAGGGTAATTTTTAACTCTCTTGAGCTCTTTACTTCCTCGTGGGTCAATTACTCAATTTATAACATTATGTCAGATGTAAGAACTTTACCATCCAAGAGTAAACAGTGCTGGGGGTGGTTCTCTACCTGTGTTTGCATTTAGTTCTTTGTATATTAAGGTATGCAATAGCTTATTCTGTGACTGACTTATTGGGATTTCTTTTAGTTCCCCTGCTTTGCACTTTGAAGGGACTGCAATGTCTTATTTTAGCTTTTCTGCTTCATCACTAATGCAGGAAGAGGGACTGTTCTGCTTTTGCGCTTACTTTGCCACGTGGCTTCCCACTTTCCTGGTCAGGCATAGCTGCACCTGGATTTTGTTGGACTTGAAAAACTTCTTTTGATGAGTAGTAGTGTGTTATTCACAGGTATTAATAAGGTGTCAGCATTGGGGAGATTGGGAAAGAAATGCGGGGTGGGCAGGACTCTTGTTTCCATGAGTAAGCTCATGGTTTTTAGTAATCTGATACTGCTGAGTTTATGCTTCAACACTGAAGCTTATTAAAGCAATAGAAATTTGTAATAGAGGGCAGAATACAGTGTGAAATGTGATTTGTCTCTTATACAGAGCTTGCACATTTAGTTATAATTTTCTTGAAAGGTTAATTCCCAGCTTCTCTTCAGAACATTCTGTGCAGGCCTTTCTGTAGGGAAAAAAATTGGACCCAATTTAAATAGACAAGTCTTGTGAATCCTGAAAGAATTTGGGCATTTAGCCCAGGAAAGGGAGAGTTCTCTGCAAGAACTTCATTAACCCTGTCTGTCATCAAAATAAGTAATAAAAGTAGCTCTGCAGACATTATAAAGAACAGATCTTCTTTGTTTTACCTTGTGGCCTTGATCTGCAAGGTACTGGTGGGTGAATCTTGGTCTCTAAGGACAGCTGTGCCCGTGTGGGAAGGGAAATGAGATGTGCCAAATACAGGGATATAGAAGGGGGGATATGAACTCAAGAGCTGCATCAGTTTTTGGAAAACTTGTGCCATTGGTACCAGATACTCAGGAATGTGCAGGGAAGCTGACTTTTATTTAGTAGAAATGTTGATAAAATAGTCTTTTGGGATGGAAAAAACCCAAACAACATTTCTAGCATAGCCATTTTGGTAAGTAGAGAAACATTAAATATTTTTACATGGAGAAGAGTTTCTACTTCCGTTTGGCTGTTGCTTGCAGGATCCAGATGCTGGGAAAGCTCTTCCTGCAATGCCAACATCTGGCTGCCTGCACATTTTGGGTAGAGTTTTATGAGGTGGCTTTGAAGTTGCTTTTGGATTTGAATCACATGAATCTTTGGATTGGCTAGGCTGCACAATTCTCAGCATCATTTCCTTTTCCTTCTGATTATGGGAAATGTAAATACTTCAAGCTGTTGTTCTGATGTTTTGAAGTTGGGGGAACATACATCTCTATTTTCCTCCATTCCTTTGCCCTGGATTTGAGACAATTTGAGTCTTTAATAGCCAGCAGCACGGCTGTAGAGAGAAGCTGCATGAGCAGAGTTGGTTACATCAGGTTTTGTGGATTTTGAGCCCATCTGACAAGGGCTTGCTGTTGTACTTTGATCTACCTTTCTCAGACATTTCAGAAATTACAGCAGTATTCCAGAAGTATTTTTGTGAGTTTGCTTAATACTTCTTGAGTGCTTGGAAGTGTTCTAATTAAAAGATATTTATAAGTGCTAAGTGGTGGTGTTTCCAATCACATATGTACATAAAGATTTATAGAAAACCTTGTTAAGATTCAAAGTTGTATGTTTGTTAAACTTTCTGAGGACGGGCAGGGCTGAATGGATCCCATATTCAGGGTTTGGGGCTGTAGCAGCAGAGCTGATTCAATTTGTTTCTTTGGACTTTAGGTCTCAGTTCTGGTTTTGTCTTACTACTAGCTTAGGAGGGTCTGTTCCCTTGTGCTCCTGTGTGGGAGGGGTGACTCCTAAAGGTGTCTGCTAGGAACCACTGTGGAAGCAGTTTGGACTCCTTGCTGTGTCTGGTAGAAACTTAATTTAGGGGTTGCTTTAGATTGAGGGGTTCCACCATAGCCTCAGAACACTCCATCTGCCCCAGTGTTGAGTTCTGGCTCTTGGTGCTGACAAGGTTCCTCAGATGCTGCTGGAGAGTGGAGCTGTGTCTCAGCTGTCACTGTCACCTGGCTGGGATGCAGGGAAGTCACCCCTCCTGTGCCAGGAGCCAGCCTGAACGGAGGAGGCAGAGCTGTGCAGACAGCGCGAGTTCCGGGGCTCCAGGAGACGGGATCACTGCAGTTAGCATTTAATGATGGGAAAATGTCTGGCAGTTTCTGTGAACATTGATGTTATGAATATATTTCCAGCCTATATTTAATCTTCCCTTCATCAGAAATGAGCGAATTCCAAGAAGGATAACAGAAGTGTTCTTAAATAATTTGGCTTCGTGTTTAAAAGCTTTATTGCATTATAAAATAAAACGTGAGCATGTTGCTGCATGCTTGGTAAGCAATACAGTAAAATTCCAGGTAGATTTGGTACGTGTTTGTTTTTGACATGTATTTCGTTAGCAGCAGTGGTGGCCTGAGAGATCTGGCTCTGATGGTTTAAAGGTGATAAAAAGGAATACAGTGAATTTTCTGGAGGCTCAAAATTGCGACTGTGAGAATGTAAATTAAGGTTGGCTTGTTATTTTATCTGAAACACACCTAAGTGAAAACTGGCTGGGGAAGAATGCAGCCTGCTGTTCTGTGCCATGGACACAGGATCACCTCTGTCCAGAGGAAGTCTTGTCCCTTTAAATGCTCCTGACTGCTGTCCATCCTCAGTTTCCCATGTGAAGATGTATTTGATGTTTGCATCCTACACAAACATCACACACAAATATTTACAAATGTGGTGCTGTAGTAGGAAATTGAGTGCAGTGAAAGAAGGGGTAGGAATGGTCCAGCTAAGCTGGTGAAATGGAACATTTACCTTAAAACATAAATCACAAAGTGCTCTTGGCACTGATCCTGGAGCTGTTTGATAGGAGCCGTGTGAAGGGATGGATCTGCAGAGCATCTGAAATGTGTCCAGAAGACTTAGGCAATTATGTTTTCTGGTTTAGGACCAAGCTCTAGGGAGCTGGTACTAAAACACAGGGCAAAAAAAAAAAAACCCAAACAAAATCCAACCCTTAACTTAGTTAAAACTTTTAAAACTTAAAATTAAAATTAAAAGTAAACTGCCTGCCTACTTGGTGGGAGATGGGCACTTAAAATGTTCTCTCAAAAGTGTTGTATTAGCTCAAGTGGCATTCTCAAGCACAGTGATCCAGCCAAGCACACTGTGCCTCACCTTGCTGTTTTCAAGCTGTTGTTCTAGCTTTTTCCCCAAGCCAGAAGTCAGAGTATTTGAAGTTATAATCTGGCTTGCTTAGAATGGCAGTGTGGACCTGAGCTGGGTGTGGGTAGTGATTCGAAACAGAGTGGGATGTTTCATACACTTAATTATTGGCAGGAAGCATTAGTTTTATTGACATCCACAGAGAGATGACTCTGCATAGCTTTAAATAGTTGTCTTAATGTCATTTTGCTTCTAGGTATGGAACAGTGAATTATGGTGTCTGTCACAGCATTTGTTTAATGAGTATCAGTTGTTGACATGGTATGAAAAAGCTCCAGGGCTTTTCAGCCATTTCACTCAAACATTCTCAGTCAGTGGATTTGGGGTCTTTGAGGAGCCCTTCCCTTACTGGCTGTTGAAAATCTGGTTTGCACAATGTCTGAACAGAAACCCCTCTGCAGCTGCTCTCAGGTAAATCCAGCCCTCCAAAATGTGAGGTGTGACTGAACCACTGTTCCTCTCTTCAGTTTGTTACAGAGACCCTCATCCTTTCCAGGGGTATAAATTGCAGGTAACTCACACGGTCATGTCTGTGTGTGTGAATCTATAGAGGCTAGGCCTGAAATTCAGAAACTGTTTCTGGGTGATTTACTGGACCCTGTTTGACAGTTTTTGCTTGAATTCCCTCAGTGCAGCCAGATCTGCTGGTGAGAGAGGCCCCAGTGCCTGTCACAGGGCAGGGGTGGCCGTGCCATGTCCAGCACCCTCCACAGGCAGCTCTGGCTGGGCAGCTTTTACTGCATCACCTCCTCTAACTGCAGCGTTCTCTCCTCAAGCGTTTCAGTGCCGTTCCTCGCGTTGTTTCCTTTAACATTCATATTCATATTTTTTTCAGTGTTGGCAGGTGTGTATTTCACATTAACATGAGGGGGTTTTTGGATGTTAGACTGCTATTTGCTTATGGTAATTTCCAGTCATCATAAGGTGACTGTTGAGAGAGATGAGCGGAGAGGAAAAAAATTGTCAGGCATTTACAGTAAATACTCTCTGCTTTTGGAAACGCTGTCAGAAGTTTAATTGTTAGGTTCAAGTAAGTTTGTCATGTGCCAGACAGAATCAGTCTGCTGTAATGAACGGGTTACGCACTTCACCAGCAAAAAGGGAGAGTGAGAAACCAAGGGATGCTCAGGATTTCCTGTCACCTTGCACTGCAGAAGGAACAGGGTAGGCTTTTTAACCTAGCCTGTAATTAGGTTTTGCATGGAAGCATATATTACTGTGCTCGCTTTGCCAAAGCTCTTCAGTATGATGGATGAGATTTAAAGGTTGATCTGACTAAATTGCAATGAGAATACTAACGACAAAGATATTTCTGTTGTGAACTATTCCTACCAGACATCATAGCTGTGACAGAAACGGTGTAAAGTAATGGACAATAAAAGTCACTCGAAAATAATACTCTCCTAGGACTGGGCTGTCTTCCCCAGAGCACGTACCCTGAACCACAGCGATAATGTAATCATAAGCCCAGATCATCATTTAAATATATAGGTAATCTCATAGAGTATCCTGGCAGATTTATTTTATGAGCAAGGAAGAGGAAGAATATTATTGGGCAGTGGAGAGGAAGGAAGTGGTGCTGGTGTGTTTATTCTGTAGAACAGTTTGCATTGCTGCAGCCTTGGGGAGCCTGAAGTGAGCAGGGCAGTGCATCCCTGGGCAGTGCATCCCTGCAGGTATCGCAGCTGCCTGGGGCCTGCGGGGTGTGCACTGCTGCATTTCAGTCCCTGGACACTCCTGTGTGTGCTAAAAGACAGACATTTGTGCTGTAGGTTACGTGGTGTACTTGACTGGTTTTAATCAACTTGTGGATTTCTGGAACATATATGCCTTGCTGTTTTGTTTTGGTTTGTTTTACACGAGGTACCCAGACAGAGCTGCTTGGCTCCCCCACCACCAGTCCCTGTGTAGGAGGAGAGGAGAGGTGTACATAACTGAGGGGGAAAGCAGATTTGTAAATGTCACATATCCGAGCTTTAACCCTCAGTTATGTGTGTGTGTATAAATGTGCTTTAACCCTATGTGTGTGTGTATAAATGTGCTTTAACCCTCAGTTATGTGTGTGTGTATAAATGTGCTTTAACCCTCAGTTATGTGTGTGTGTATAAATGTGCTTTAACCCTATGTGTGTGTGTATAAATGTGCTTTAACCCTCAGTTATGTGTGTGTGTATAAATGTGCTTTAACCCTATGTGTGTGTGTATAAATGTGCTTTAACACTCAGTTATGTGTGTGTGTATAAATGTGCTTTAACCCTATGTGTGTGTGTATAAATGTGCTTTAACACTCAGTTATGTGTGTGTAAATGTGTGTGGTGAGCAGCAGCAGGGCTGAGCGCTGCGCACACGGAGCAGCTGCTGTGTCTTGCAGGAAGGTGAAAAGTGCTGGTACAGAGAACGGTTGTAACACTGAGCACAAGCTGCTGCTTTGCTGCCTGCTCGGAAGGTGCACGGGCCTGTCATGTTGATTATACATCTGGGAGCAAATAATTTGGCCTGCAGTTGAGTTGGAGGCATCCCGAGACACATGGTGATACCCGATCAGACTGGTCACAGCTGCTGCACCGAGCAGCACCCGGGGCACCGGGGCGGCTGGGACTCAATGCCAGGATGCTGATGAGGTTCTGCTCCTTAATGAGTGTCTCTAACTAATGATCCTGGCCTTTGCTACCAAGTGCCCTGGGCTGTTCTGCCTTGAGAATCCCACCTGTCAGGTACCTGCAAGGTATCAAGGGTTTGATGGGATTTTGTGTTTTGCTCTGTACTGATTAGGTACAAGACAGGAGGTGTAAGGACACTCAGGTACCCAGAGAGGAATTGCAGCTGGGAGCTGACTGCACAAGAGGGTTTCTGTTTGCCCTTTATTTGGGAAAACTCCAGGTTACCTGTGAGTGCCACTGCATGGAGTAATAACTGTACAGCTGAAGGGTGACAGTGTGGGAGAAGGAGCTGTTCATCCCACACGGGTTGTGGTCATTTTTCCCATGATGGTATAATGATGGTCCTGTTCTTTTAGTCTCTCTCTGGAAAGATATGTGATGTTTCATGCAATTTAAAGATGTTTTGATTTACAGTCATAGTCAAGACTCAGTGTGAAAATGTGTGATACTGCAGAGCTTCGTAGGAAATTTGGAAGCAGGAATAAAAGGAAAAGTGCAGAGCTAAGACAATGTCAAGTAAAAATGAGCCAGTGTTAAGAGTGTACCCTGTACCTTTTCTGATGTAGTGCAGTGGCTGTTGTTGGCTGCTATTTGAAGATCCTGTGTGAAGCCCCTTCCTGGGGATTCCCCTTGGCTCTCGCTGTCCTGTGCCAGAGCCCGGAATAGCCGGGTGGCAGCCTGGGGCAGGCAGCTCTGGGGCAGGACACGCTGTCCCGAGGTGTCAGTGGGCACTGCTGTCATGGGAGCTCTGCTGGCTCCCTCTTCAAAGCTGCTATTTTGTTCTTACTCCTTCCTCTGCTCCCAGCTGTAGCACTCCAAACAAGCAGTGCCTGAGTGCAGATCCTGCTGTGGCAGGGGGGCTCTCCTGGGTGTGAAGTGCCTGCCCCTGGTGCCCCTCACAGCGAGGGGCTTTGCTCGGGGCCGGAGCCTGGCCCCAGAGCTGGTGTGGAGCAGGGAGTGCTGTGATCCAGTCCTGCTTCCCTGAGCAGCTGCTGGAATTACCAGAGTTTGTCCCCAAGTCAGGATTGAGCTCAGATAGTCTGGGTTTTGTTTCCTAGAAGGGCTGGAATACCCGGGTCTGTTCAGTCTCTTCTTTCTCTGCAGGCAGAGGAGGTGCCCACGGCTGCCCTGTCACTGTTGGCCACGGTGTTCCCGAAACGTGTGGAGCCTTGTGCCAGAGGAGAATTAGCTAATCTGGGATCACAGTGTTGTTCCAGCACTGGAATGTCTCAGCTGCCTGATGGGCAGCTCTTTCCATGTTCTGGTACCACTTTTGAGGGGGAGCAGGCTCTCCTTTCTGATTGCTGTGTTGGGCTGGCCTGAAACTGCAGCAAAGGAATTCATTCATGGAATTTTCCTGTGTTTGTCTGTTGTTCCTACAACACTTCAGTCTCATTTAATCCAATACAGTTTCTAGCTCCTGCTTCTTGTGTTTTACCAGTCTGCATAAAAACTTGTAATTTGGGGATGGGGAAGAAAGACTGTGGGTAAATTTTTGTCGTCTTTGACCAAAGAAAGTGGCAACAGTCTGGAAGGACTTTCTGTCATTTTTGTTTTACAAATGGAGATGGGCAGAGCTTTCTGGATGTCCCCAAGTGACTGGGGACCATGAGTCCTTGGGGAAGTGACAGTAGCTACGGTGACAAAAGCAGTGTCTTTAGCAGGTACCAACCCGCACACCGAATAAACCCGTGCTGTGCTCTTTAGCTGGCTGTGGAGCAGTCCCAGCAGTGTCTGTGGTGCTGTGGTTTTGCTGGGCACTCCTGGAGCTGGCCCTGCCCTGCCCTTGGGGCAGTGTCCCAGCTGTGGGGTCAGCCCGGGGGAGGAGGGCACAGCCAGAGCCCCTCTGCCTGGGCACTGGGCACCAACCTGTCCCCTTTGTTTTGGCCCAGCAGCACCGAGAGGCAGAGTCTGGTATGATACCATGGAAGGGCAGCACAACCATCCTCACCATCTCGGGGACCAGAACAACCCTCTGTGCAAGCTGCCGGGCCAGGAGTTCCAGCATGATCCTCAGGTGAGTGCAGGTGGCTGATCTGCCTCCCTCTGTCTTTTTTTACCCTCATTCCACAAAGGTCTCCTGATTTCTTAGCGTTTAGCTGCCCTTGCTCCCCTCCTTTTGTTTTTAGTGCATTTATTGCAGTTTTAGGGACTATGCAGTCTGGGGTTCTGCCAGTCAGCCAGAGTTTCCTGAACCCACTTTTTGTAATAAAGTTTCACTATAGCAGCTCCTCTCTCTTCCTGCCCCACTGCAGAAGGGAGCTAAAACCAGGATTAACCCACAGTCTGTGTAATCATGAAACCTGGATTTTGTGAATTCCAGCTGCTTAACTTCTCAGCCTGTTTTCTTTGATTAGAACAATTCCGTTTTGCCCCTGTGTTATTTTCAGGAATAAACCAAAAGCTCCATGGAAAGCTGTCAGAAAGAGGAGGATTGCAGCAGTGGTGTGGTGTGACTGTGGGGTGATCCTTTGGCTCCGTGCAGCCCAGAGGGGATGCAGGGCTGAGGCAGGACCTGTCCTTGGGAGAGCTCTGGCCCTGCTCAGGGGGAGCCTTCTGCACACAGAGAATGCACTGCTGGGAAAGTACCATGGTGTGGAGCAAAGCCCCCTCTCCTAATGTAGCAATTTGTCATATTAAGTCATTTAATAATAATTGAATCCCCTTGATTAATCTCCTAGAATTAGCCAGTTGCATTTTGAGCAATTAGGGTTAATTACTGCCTCATTTGGCAGGATAGTGCCCCTGTAATTATTTCATGAACAAGATTAGGAAGTGTTCCTGTGCAGCAGATACATTCATGGCATCTTGGAGCACATGTTAGAATTTGTAATGACATAGTTAAGTGTAATTAGTAGCTAATAATCTGTGTTCTGCTGTGATGCTGATGCTGAGTGGGCTCATTTTGCTGTATGGTCATTGTTCAGTGAAACCTCCCCTCAACTCTGCTAATACCCAAGTTCTGTTAATGGAGGGCTCCAGTAAACTGTTCTGAGAATGATCTAATTTGGAATTAAAATTGCAGGAAGACTTCCTTTGGTTTTGCTGTCAAAATAGCCTAAAAAGACCTGAATAACAAAAATATACAGTCTACCAAGGAACTGGAAAAATGCATACAAAAAAAGCAGTATTTAGAAGCCTTACACTGGTGGCATGATGGGGTTGCTGATGATATATTTCTGTTTCTCCATTTTTCAGGAATATATTTATATATAATTTTTCAATTCTCTGGTTCTTTTTACTTGGAAGAATCTGAAATGACATCCTTTCTTTCTTCTGAAAATCTGAAAAATGCAGACATGCTGTGTAATAGTTTGTGGGAAGGAGGGAGGTTTAGGAAGATAAAATTAACCAAGCTGGTCTTATGAGAAATGTCATTAATGGCAGAGATAAAAACTTTAGCAGAAAAACCCAGAACATGAATTCTTGGAGTCTTGGAAGAGGAGGGAGCTTTGTAAGGAGTGGCCTTCCCTTCCTCCCAGCCGTTCACTGCAAGCACTGCCAGCCCCCAGCCCCCAGCAGCAGCCTGCTGCTCCCCCAGAAGCTTCTCCTGTCATTCTGTGCTTCCCAAAGCTGCTTTTGTTGTCAGTTCTGACAGAGGTGTTGTTCCTGCTTTATGACTCATCAGTACAAAATATGAGTAAGTGTGTCAGGCTTTTCTTTCAGTCTTTAACTCCTGAAATTTAGTTAATAAGATGAAATCTTTGAGTAATGCTAGATACTTAGGAGTTATCTGTAACACAAAAATTTGAAAAGACTGTCCAATAAAATCACATTTTTGGCTCTCATACCTGCCCAGAAATGCCCCAAGGAAGTTCATCAGCAAAAGGGATAACATTTTCTAGTAATGTTCCAGAGTGAAGGTGTTAATTATTTAAGCCTCCAGATTACTTAGTGTTTATAGCAGTAAGCAATAAAAAATTATTTAGGAGTAAATCAATGATATAAAAATACAGAGTTGTAATTTTTCACTTAGTTTTCATACTAAATAAACACTGTAACTCACTTTTAAATAACTCTTTTATATACTCTCATCTTAGCAGCAGAGCTGTTAAGAGATTATTTCTGTTCATTATTTGTGAATGTTACCTTGTCCTACCATTGCCAAGCTGGTATTTGTCTCTTCCCTTGTTGTGTTGTAGTACAAATCTCTAGATAGGCACAGAATATCTGGATTTCAGGATAGATCCCAGTCATGCTGACAGGGATGCTTAAACTTTGAAACTTAAGCCAAGTTCTTCAGAAAACTTTGAATTTCAGGTAACAGGTCAGGTGAAGGATATTTTATGACTGTGTGATCTATTTTGAAGCTCAAATTGAAAAACCTGATGTATTCTTCAATAATTACTTGGCTACCTGTTTGAAGGATAATCCATATTTTAAAAGTTTCCTCATCTCTTGCAAGCTTAGAAGTTCTTTCTTTAATCAATCCGTTCTAATGTGTTCTCATAAATTCACACTGGAATTTCAGCCTCAAAGTATGCAAAATTCTTTTCAGGTAGGCATTATTGAATGGAGGCAGGTGTATAATTTTGGGCATACTGAAAGGGTTTGAAATACTGATGTTGATAGTAAATCATTGCTTCTAATGTGTGCATGTTCTCTGGGAGGGGCTGGAGCTCCCCCAGCACTACTGCAGATGTCTTTTAAAGGTGAAATTAGTTACAATAAATGTCACTCAGATGAAGTATGCACTTTAGAAGCAAGGAAACCATTCCTTTAAAATTAATGATGCATTGCAAATATCAGAAAAAAACCTTATATCCAGCGTAAAGATAATTAAAATTCAGGTCAGAAGTGTATGACTTAGTCGGGCTAAATTTTTTAATGAGATTTCAGAAAATTAATTGGGCGAGTATGTTTTTACTCTTCTAAAGAATATTTCCTGTCCTGGCTCTACAGGAAAGATGTTTTTGTTGGCATCTGAAGATTGTTCTGTCTGACTTTTTAACTGTTGGTTAACTAATCCTAACAGTTTTTAGGTTGATTACAAATACTCTAAATGCCTGCAGCCCTTTGTTCAGGCTGACTGGTGCCCGTTTTCCACCTGCCAATCAGCAGTAAAACAACTGACTTTATTATTAATTAACACTAGCACTCTGCACTGTGCAATTAGCAGTGAACCCTCCCCTTTCTCAGCCCATTCTCAGCCTGTGCCCCTGGGAGAGCAGGGGCCAGGCCTGGCTCTCAGTGGGGCAGTATTTGGGATATTTCTGTTCTCACTCTCAGGGTACCCCTCGGCCCAAACAAGGGCTGGGAGGCTGCTGGGAGAGGTGTGGAAGGGCAGAGCAGAGGGTGTCACTCTGGCAAGGCAGGGATTTCCTGGGGTCCCCACAATGTACTCAGCAGTTCCCTGCACATTGCAGTGCAGCAGAGCATAAGGGAGGGTGAAGTTTAAACACAAGGGAGAGCAATCCACAGGGAGTTTTCTGGATCAGTTTGGGCTCACCTGAGGATGGTTCCTGGTTTGTTCATAATCAAACATCTCCTGCCCTCTCTGAAAGCTGCGTTACTTTAATTAGGTCTGATAGGTTGTGATAGCCCATGCAAATCTAGGTCATTGCATATGTAAATGTGCAGCTGCATCCTGGCAGTGCCAGAACACATCAGCAGAGGTGTCCAGGCATGGGCAGCATCACCCCCAGCGGGCTCCAGGGCTCTCCATGGCACAGGGCTGGGGCACACTCCTCTCGCACTTGCCTGACGTTTATTTATGGTTTCAGCTTCACAAGTTGGTAGATAGTTCTGGGCTCATGCTAGAAATACTAATTTATGCACTCTTGGTGTAAAGACACACTTTATCAATTTAGGAAAGGCAAGTGGAAACTGTCTGTGATTTCAGTGTGGATTTCTTTCTGAAAAATAAAGTTTTGTCGTAGTTGCCTCATAAAATGTTGTTAGAAGTGCTGCTTGGGAAGCCCTCCCCACCCCGGCCTGTGCTGGGAACTCCTGTTTGTGCAGGGTTTGATACAAACTCTGAAATGGCTCAAGATGCTGAAACTCCAAAATGTTCCACTTGGCACGTGTGCTAACTTTGAGTAATTAATTTTCATAATTTCTTTTTTAAACCTTGTTTGGCAGCCGTGCTAATTACAGGGGAGAGCAGCAGGGCTCTGGGGAGCAGCCGGGGCCCGTGGAGCCCGCGCTCCTCGTTAGGCTGCGCATCCCTGCCCGGTCCCTGCCCCGTCCCTGCTCCGTCCCTGCTCCGTCCCTGCCCCGTCCCTGCTCCGTCCCTGCCCCGTCCCTGCCCCGTCCCTGCCCCGTCCCTGCTCCGTCCCTGCTCTGTCCCTGCCCGGTCCCTGCCCGGTCCCTGCCCCGTCCCTGCTCCGTCCCTGCTCCGTCCCTGCTCCGTCCCTGCCCCGTCCCTGCCTGTCCCTGCCTGCCCGGGTGTTTACCCGGGCCTGCTGGGCAGCATCTCCCCGCTGACACAGGCAGGCAGAGCTGACGGGAGCCTGTGGAATGGGGAGAGCAGTTTGGGATTAATTAGTTACTTACACGGAAGGCAAGGCTTCAGTTCCCTTTTTAAAGAGTCGTTTGGCTTCCTGCAGCCCATGCTAGGGCTCCATCTATGTTTGTGTGGGGAGGGCAGGCCGGGGCCGTGCCCCTGAGGCTCTGTGGGTCCCTGACTGCCTTTCCCTGCAGAGACACTTCACCTCGTACCCCTACCGCTGCACCCTGGCGGATTTCCAGATTGAGAAGAAGATCGGGCGGGGCCAGTTCAGCGAGGTTTACAGAGCCACGTGTCTGCTGGACAGGAAGCCCGTGGCGCTGAAGAAGGTGCAGGTGAGCGTGGAGCACAGGGTGGGATGGTCCCAGGTGTCCTGGGGGCAGGGAGCTCTGCCCTGCAGGGTCTCTGCCCCTCGTCACCCCTCAGGGTGGGTCCAAACCAGCATTACACAGCAGTTGGGCCACTGCACATTTATTTTAAATTTCACCTTTGGCTTTATGGAAAGGGTTCCCAAATTGTTATTAACTGTGTGAACCAGCGAGGCCTGTGGCTGTGCTGGGGCCATCCCAACACGGTGAACCACAAGAACATGGAAGGGAAAAAGGCTGGAGCTTGCTGGTGGACTTGAAAAAGGATTTGTGAAAACTGGGGTGTCAAAAGTGTACATTTTTTAAACTTGGTTGAAAGCATTGGGCAGCATTTTGTTTGAAGAAATCTGCCTTTAATCCTTCAACAGCTCCTCCAAGCTCTCATTTCCAGTGACTTAGTGATCATTGCAGAATGAATATTAATGCTCAAAGTTATTGTTAATTATTACAGAGAAATCAGTGGAAGCTGTGTCTGTTTAAAAGAGAAAAGTAAACATTTTGTCTTTTATTTACTATATGAAATGAATTATAACTAAACTGATGAAAATCACAGCAGCAAATTCACAAACTTGTATCTTTATTTTTCGTGCTGCTTAGAATATTGCCAATGGGTTCTAAAATTAGTTTTACCCCAGTGTTATCCCTGTGGTGGTTTCAAAATAAAGAAAACATTGATCTTTCTTTGATCAGGGGATTGTGTGAATACTCATTAGAGTAGAGGATGTACAAATTGGGGAAGGAAACACCAACTGCTTGTTAAAGTATAAAGGGTTTTTTTTGTTGTTGTTTCATTTCTATCTTCTATGTTTTTGTGTTTAAAGATTTTTGAAATGATGGATGCCAAGGCAAGGCAAGATTGCATTAAAGAAATTGACCTCTTGAAGGTAAGAATTTTTATAATAACTTTTTTCTCTTTTTTTCCTTCTTTTTGGGTTTTGGTTTTTGTTTGGTTTGTTTTGTGAAAAAAATTGTTTTCAAGTGTGCAAATAAAGCTTATACAGTAAAGGAAAAAGCAATTTTGCCTGTACATGTCATGCATGTATGTGCATAAATATCACACGTGAAAAATGATAATTCAGATAAAGGCTCTGAAACCAGAGAGTTTAGGTGATTAAAACAAGCAGTGATTTTAATGCCTTAGTAGCTTATTTTAAATTGTTGATTAGAAACATGGATTTGTTGCACGTGTGTCACGGGAGGTGCAGGAGCTGCACGTGTGTCACGGGAGGTGCAGGTGCCGTGCCTGGGATTATGTGGTCTCCATGTAACTGCTCCTGTTGCGTTGCCTCCCTCTGCAGCAACTGAACCACCCCAACATCATCAAGTACTTGGATTCCTTCATCGAGGACAACGAGCTCAACATTGTCCTGGAGCTGGCTGATGCCGGGGATCTGTCTCAGATGATCAAGGTGAGGACGTGTCCGTGCTGGAGCTCAGGCAGACCTGGGGCACTGGGGTGAGCACAGCTGGGGTAGAAGCACTTTTGTCCCCTCTGGCAGCTCTGCACACCCATGGGTTGCTTGCAGACCCGAACCAACGTGTCTGGTGGCATTTTGAACACCCCAGGCCGTGCCCTGAGTGTGGTCACCGCTGCAGAGGCAGGGTCTGATCTGGTGGGACACGTGTGTTACTGGAGAGGTTGGTTTGCTCAGTGATTGATGGGGACATTTAATTACTGTTGGGTTCACTATTCACATCGCCTGTCTGCCACTCTGAAGACATTCAAGGAAGTCTATTGACTTTCTTTGCAATGGGGATTTGGGTTTGAGAAAATGTTTCAAGTACTTGTTCTTCTTTTATGTTGCTCTTAGGAATACTTGTATTGCTGCAAACCAGCTTTAGTTAAGCTGTTACCACCTGCTTTTATATTTTCTTTGACATGTTAATCTTTAGACATACATCCCTTGTGAGAACAGATGTGTTATATCATGTTTGTTAGCACTCCCAACCTTCTCTCCATGTTTTACCTGGTTTTTGCCATCATTATTCTGTAATTATCATAAATGAATGTTTGGGAAGTTCTCCTCCTCCTTGTTGTCACAGTTAAAATATCTTATTAACAGATTTGTTTTCTTTGCCAGCAGAGCAATGAGGCACTAGGCCAAAGGCTGTCAAACAAGTTACCATTCAGTCCATAGTCAGTGGCTAAATTTACAGGATCCAGGAAAATCTACTTGGTCTCCCAGGAGAGCCCCATGGCGAGCAAAAAAAACCCAGGGACTGTGAGAGCAGGAGTTAGGGCTGTGTGAGACCTTCCTGGGCTCTGCAAGGGTTCTGCTTGAGTCTGCAGTTTTGGCTTACAAAAGGTTTGCCTACAGAATTGTAAGATTTTGTGATATGAAATATTCATATTTTTTAGTCATCTGTAGTTTTTAGTTTAAAAGTACTGACAAATATGTTCATTTGCTTGTCAGGGTTGGCTATTTAATTTTTTAAAATAACTTTCTGTGTCATTGTAATACGAGGTACATTTTCCAAAACATAACTAGTAGGGCCTTGGATTGGTGCCTTGCCCAGTGCTGAACTGTGCTGCCTTCCAGTGTGCACTGCTCTGTGTTCCTCTGTCTTTCAGGCATGAAATAGATGCATTTGTTTTTTTCAAGGTCATATAAATGAAGATTTCAACTCATGCAAATCTAGGAATTAATTTTTTGATTCCTCACAAAGGTAAAAAAAACAAACCATCAAGCCCTAAACCCAAGAGGGAACAAAAGCTTCCTCCTAAACGCAGCTCCAGTGCAGCAGGGGAGTTTCCCCTCCCCGTGTGGGTTTGGGTGGAACAGCAGTGGCAGCCCTGGGAAGGTGTGAGGGTGATAACCCAGGGCCTGTCTCTGTCACGCCCCGGTGCCTGCATTATTTATGAGGGATGTAGAGCTGCAGGAAAACCCACCGGAGAGTTGGGACTTGCTTGTAAATGTCAGGCAAACCTTATTGGACATGACATTTAGAAATTTATCACTTGTGGTCTTGCATATCCACTCTTAAATATTTTAATGAGAATTAAATAATTTTATTGTGTATATAACACTTTCTCCCTCACCCTCTGTAATTCTTCTGTGCTCTCTCTCGAGTTTTGGGTTGAGACTGTTGCAATCTGTCAGATTTGCTGCCTGGGGAATTGCACAGTCGTGCCCCTTCACAGCTGAGCTGCAAAAGAAAATTTGCCATTACTTGAGTCAAACACGAACTGGTAACAGCATTTCACATGAAATAGAGAATGTGACAACGGACATCAGATGTCAGTGCTGGGAGGGGAAAGCATGAGATGCAGAAAGGGGCAGCAAGCCTTCCCTTCCTTTATTCCTGCTGCAGACGGGGATTCTCCCGGTGCCATGCAGAGGAGGTGCTTGGCAGGGCTGTGCTGCCCCCAGTGCCACCCTGTGTGCCAGGGCACGAGGAGCAGTGCAGACCCCTGCAGGTGTTGGAGTGCATTTGTTCCTGCCCTGGCTGCAGGGCTGGCTCAGTGGGGAGCCAGGGCCCAGCGCTCCAACCCTGCAGGTTTGGGATGCCCGGGTGTGGTGCCAGGCACGGCTGGCGTGGCCCTGCACGGGAGGGGGGCAGCTGAGGGGCTCTGACATTTGCACTGCAGTGCAAATGAGGAGGACCTCAGCACTGCAGGGAGCCAGCCCAGGCTGCCCTCCCTGGTGCTCTTTGTGCTGCCCATTGCTGTGGGAGCTGGGGGCACCTGAGGTGCTGGCATGGGCACCCAGCACTGCCCAGGCACAGGATCAGGAGTGCCTGTCTCACCAGAGTGCACCCCATTTACCATTCCTATTGTGCACAAATAGAATGCATTATTCTACCTGATCACAGAGGAAACATGGATGCTTTATTGATGCTCTGCCCATCTTTTAGAGCAGGGAAGCAGATTTCCTTATCCTTGTTGGTAGACAATGCAATAATGAATGTTTACAAGGGGAGTTTTAATGGTCTTTTGTTTCTTAAGGCAAAATATTTGAGACATTTGTTGTTTTGAGGCATTAAATATGTTTTGCAAGGTAATTAAGGAGATTAATGCTAATCATAATTGTGTCCATTCAAAAATGTCAAACCTATTTAAGCATATTTTTCGTAATAGTTGTTAATTAGTGAACTGCATCAAAGTTTCCACATAGAGAGGAGGAGTTAAAAGCTAATCAGAAGAAAAGTCATGCAGCTGTAGATTTGGAAGGCTTGAGCAACCTGCAGCTGACTAACACAATTCCAGGAACGAGTCAAATACGTTGTTTTTTGACTGATCTTTTATTTATTTCCTCCCACAGTATTTTAAAAAGCAGAAACGGTTAATCCCGGAAAGGACGGTGTGGAAATATTTTGTGCAGTTATGCAGTGCAGTGGAACACATGCACTCCCGCAGGGTGATGCACAGAGGTAACATTAATTCAGTCTCTTTTCACTGAATAATAATATAATGTTCCAATTAGTAAGCGCCTACATTCAAAAACAATTATGCTGATGTTCAGCCAATGCATGTTTAGAGAGGCTGGAGCCTGCGAGATGGATTTCTCCTTCTGTCTCTGCCTCATTGTTAAAGCATTCAGGCCGGGGTGAGGGTGGTATTAGGAAGATGAGCTGCTTTGTATTCCAGACACTGATATTAAGTAGAAGTGTCAAACTTGCCATTAGAAAAGTGTCAGAAATAAAATGCTGAGGCTCCTGGATACGGTGAACTCTAAGAAATAGTCTTCATTATATTAGCTGTGACCTTAGAGAGTTGAGGAGAGTTTTCTTGTCTTGCAGGCTTTTCTGAAATATTAATACAAATATGTCCCACACTCTCATAACCTGTTCTCTATTTTCATTAATTATTTTTAAGTCTCTTGTCTCAGAACACCTTATAACTTTGAGCTCTATCGAAAAAATTACACCGTTGCTTTCAGTGTCAGTGAAGTGCTTTAGGAAGGACTGGACCCAGGAAATGGAAATTTCCCAAAAGGCCCCAGCACCCATCTCAGTTGCTTGTTATTTCCTGGCTCCTTTGAAGGAGGGAACTCTTCACTGCATTTATCAGTGATGTGATATCATTTTGGCTCTGTTACACATCCCCTGATGCAGTGTATCAATTGTACCTGAATTAGGTCTGTATTTGGTGCTGAAACGGGGAGCCTCTCACGTGGAGACTGCTCTAACATGAGCACAGAGCCTCTGACTCAGTTCTGACTGCTTGAGAAGCTGGGGCAGTAGTGATTCCCACCCTCCATGAACCAGCTGGGCTGTGTAGAGCCCAGAATTTATGTATGTGTGAGCAGTAATTACCCTTTGCATGAGGGTTGGTGGTGGGCAGGGCAGTTTGCTGTGGAAAATTATCATTCCCAAAGAGAATGGGCTCCTTTCTTTGATTTCCAGCAGTTAAAGAGGTTGCCTCTGTTCTGTTGAGCTGTTTCCTACATTTTCCCTCGTTGTATTTCTTGTGTGCTGGGAAGTACACTCTGATTTTTGTGTCTGTGCAGAGCTCGATGCCTTGGAAGACTGAGCCTATCAAAGCTGTAAAGGAACACGGTTCTGCTCGAGCCTCTTTGTACCCTGAGCGCTGCAGGCGATGCTTCTATCGCTGCATTAGAACCAAATAACCTTTTGTGGCTTTGACCTTTTACCTTTTTCTTCTTGCAGACATAAAACCAGCCAACGTGTTTATAACAGCCACGGGGGTGGTGAAGCTGGGAGATCTCGGACTGGGCCGGTTCTTCAGCTCTAAAACCACTGCAGCACATTCCTTAGGTGAGCTGGGGCTGCGCAGGGCTGGGGGGAGCTGCCAGCGCGGGGTCACACGCAGGGTGTCACACGCAGGGTGTCACACGCAGGGTGTCACACACAGGGTGTCCCTCCTCACACACAGGGTGTCACACACAGGGTGTCACACGCAGGGTGTCCCTCCTCACACACAGGGTGTCCCTCAGGGGTGGGCACTGCACTGCCAGCCTTGTGTGCTTTAAATGCTCTTCGTAGGCATTAATGGCTATTTTCTGTTTTAAAATCTGTGATTTTTTTCTGGAAGGCCTGGCCTGGTGTGTGTTTTACAGCAAATGTAGCAAATGCAGCATTTCCACTCTAAGTAGCCCTTTGGCTGCACTGTGGTTGCTGGAGTTCAGTGTTACCCCAAAACCTTTTACCTTTTACCTTTGCAGGTCAGGGCTCTGCCCTGACTCGGGCTGGGACTGCCCAAGGTGGGTGAGCCCTCATGGCTCATCTGTCCCAAAGAGGGACTTCACTTGAAACCTTGTCTATTCTTTAAGCATCCAGCTTTTCTTCATATCTTCCACATATCTCAAGGATGTCTTCCTCATTTTCATGGTTAACATTAATTCTAGTCCTATAGAAAATTGCATAGTAATGCAGTTCATTCTTCAAGTCTTACAGTATGAAGTATTTCATAATTGTGTCTGTAACCTCTTGAGAGGCTGATTTTCCATTTTTATTAATGGGTCTGAATTTTTGGAGCAGTGAAGGAACTCTGGCTTTGGTGCAATATTTAAGCTCTTTAAACTAATGTCTCTCAGTTGACTTTGGAACACATATTTGTTTCACCATTTGTGTTTTGCAGTTTCCTCTGCTGAGTGTGTCTCACTGAATCCTTTCTTAGACGTGAACAAATTTCATTGCTAATACTGGCCAGCAGCAATGGGCTATCTGCCTTGTTTTGTGTGTGCTTAAAAAATAGGAGGCATTTCTATAGTTTACTTCCCTAGAATAGGAGATTTCAGATTTCCCTTTGTATCAAAAGCTGTCCTAGGCTGTATCCCACCGTACTTAATAGATGAAAATAAATCCTCTTCACAGGAAGTTACAATCACATCATCTGAACAGGCCAAAATATGATCATGTCTAATTATATGATCTTATCCAGTTTGACTGCTGCACTTATTATATTAATAAGAATAAATTGGGGCTTGGAAACTGGCTGCACATGTAAGCCAAGCTTGTGACCTTTACCAGGGCTGCTCTCTCTTAATTGAGAACGCTGGAGTAGGAAGAGCTCAGCCCCTGTGCACAAACCCTGCCCTTGCTGGCACCACTGGTGTCCTGCAGACAGGTGAGAGGTGCAGGACGCTGAGGGACAGAGTGAGGGAGGCTGGGGTGTGGGAGGACGGACACGTCACCGTTCCCAGCAGTTCTGGGATCAGATGAAAAAGAACACTTTAACAATCAGAAATATGCAGCTGTGAAGCTGCTATTTTTTTCCTAATTTGCCAGAGAGAGAGGTTTTGTAGCAGCAGGGCTGGGCTGAGGCTGGGTTTGGTGTAATTAAGACGTTTCTGCAGGAGCTGTGAGGGACGAGCAGCCCCGAGCGGGGCAGCGCGGCCGGGCCGAGCCCGGCCCTTCCCGGCGCTGCGTTACCCCGGCAACCGCCCCGCACCATCATTTCTCTGGCTGCTGACCCATGAATTGAATGCAGGGCTTATGCAAATATATTCATCTCATTTCTCCCCGTGCTTGTATTTGCTAGCAGCAGACTGGCATGAAAGGGCATCAGGCAGCCCCGACCCGGCTGACAGGTGTAGCAGGGGCTCGGCAGCGCCCGCCGCCGCGGCGGGAACGGAGCCGTAATTAGAGCAAGGAACAGAATGAACGTCAGATGAATTACCAGGCAGCAGATCATATTTGTCAGGAAGGATTGCATACATAAAAATTAAGTGACAGTACATGCCGAGGTAATGAAAGAAAAATGAAAGATTTGCCTGTACACAGCTCGTGAGATGCCGGCGAGCGCCGTGCTCCGAGCGCCGGCGGGAGCCGGGAGCGGCGCCGGGGCAGAGGGAGCCCGTGGGGCAGGCACAGCCCTGGCCCCTGGAAACCTCCACGGGCACCTCTGGCAGAGGGGCAGCACGGGCACCTCTGCCAGAGGGGCAGCACGGGCACCTGCAGCCTCCCACAGTGCTGGCACAGGCTGCAGAACCAGCTGGGGCTGCAGGATTCACAGGGCACCACCTCAGCTGCCCCTTTGCCCCCCAGAGGAGACAGGAGATGCTTTTCCATAGGGAAGAGCTCTTCCTGTCCAAGCCCTACCAGCAAATTTGGGTTTTAAAGGTGCTGGGTGTAGCTGAGGTAAATTTTAGTACTTGTTACAATGTGGTGGTTCACCTTTCTTCCGTAATTTTAGGTTTTGGCAACCTTAATATTAAGCTGGTATATCTTGTTTTAATAGGAGCTGTAACAAATACAGAGAATTTCCATTAATATTGCAATGGATAACTTTTTTGAGAACTGGTATTATGTCCATTTTTAGCCAAATAAACTTGGCATTACCAGAGCTTTTGACTGGCTTTACATTTTGAAGAAACAAGAGGAATAAGAAAAACAACCAACCAAACCCCAGAAGAAACAAATTTAACACAGAATAGTCTTGTTTTGGAGCAGATGATTTATTATTTATTCTTGGACAGGAATATACTTGGAGCAGATTTTCCTTTTGGGAGATTCACGTAAGTCAAATCTTCCCAGTGTAGAAGATGCCAATAGCCCTGGATGGGAGTACAGGGGGTGTTACATGTTCCTTCTGGTTCCTGCTTGGATGTGAGGGTGAGCAGGGAGCAACTGAAGAGCTCTTCAATAAATGGACCATTTGTCTGCCTTTTTTTCTTTCTTTTGCTTGCCAAGCCAGTTTGCCATCTGAAACAAAATCCCAGGGCTTGGAGGAGCTGGTAATAGGAACTTGTTAAAAAAAAATGGACACAAGGAATCCACTGAAAATGCCACCAGCCAATATTGTGTGTGTTTGGAGTTCTTGGTTTGCCTCCAGTACAATATTTGTGGAAGAAAAGAGAGATGGGGGATTGCTGCAGGTAAATTTACTATTTACATGTGAAAAACCAGCCAAGCAAAAAACCCAACCCAGCCACAGAACTCTAAGGAGTTTGGTAGGGTTGTGTGATTCAATAATAATAACGAAAAAAAAGAAAGTGTGTAGGGCAACAGGTCTTGTAACAACAGCTTCAGTATTATGCACAAACTATTTATTCTTTTCCTCTAAGAGTAAGTAGATTTCATCTGCTTTTTTGTTTTTGTTTCCCCCGTGAAAATTAGTGGAGGCACCTCACACTGAGATTTGAAGGAATTTAAAATCTATTTGAGTGTGTTTGACCAGTTTTACTTCAGCTAGTTCCCAGATTCTCCTGGGAAAAGACCTGAGCTGCCTTGTTGGAAATACCCCCCAAAGAATGCAACAGTTTATAAAGGGATACTTGAGAACTCAACCTCTTTTAAATAATGCTGGATGTTTTTCTTGGTAAGCTACAAGTGTGGATGGGGAGGGTGAGCCAGCTGAGAGATCCAGGCTCTCATTTTCCAGCAGAATTTCTTCCCTGCTGTGCTTGCACCACCAGATACCATAAAACATACACAGGTATTTTTCTCAGTTATATGTGTGTTCATGGAACATGCACTAGTGTTGCTCATGCTAAAGCAAAAGCTGATAGTTCTGGAAAAACACAATTACTATTTGAAAAACTGGGCTGTTTTTTGTTTTGCATGTAGGCATTTAAAAAGCCTCAATGTACATGACCTGTAAAAATATCTGGAAATATTCTGCACTGATTTCAGTCTAGTGCAGTCTGTACGTGTGAGAGGAATGGGATTTGAATTTCATTTCTGGAATAATTTTGCCACCTTTGCCTTTGTGCTTTCCTGGTGAAATAAGAGACTTTGCTCCTAATCTTAACTGGGAATAACCAGCATTTCCCTGCCTTGGATGCTGCAGCTCTCCCAGGGCTGCTGTGGCTGCCCCTGGGCAGTGCTGGGAGAGCAGCAGTGCTCTGGCGTCACTGAAGTGGCTCCGACTTCCAGGAACAGAGCAGGAAGCTCCTTCCTTAACCATAATCTTCCCTATGCTTTTGTGACCTTTATAACTTCAGATGCATTACTCTACCACCTGGTGAGTAATGTTGAATCGGAGCGATATTTTGTATTTTGTATTTTCAGCAGGGCAAATGCTGAAGAAAGTTTCTGATTAATAGTCTCGGATTAGACTGTTCTTGTCAAATTGACTAATGGGATGCAACGGTGAGCCCCGAGTGACTGCAGTGGAAACCTTGTGCAGTTTTCTAGAAGATGCTCATTACAGGAGATTCCCATGTAATGTTGGACAGGCCATAAAGAGAATTGGCCTTGTCAGTCTTTTATCATGACGGTTATTTAAAAATTAATGCATCAGTTTTGAAACGCAGAGACCTGCTTGTTTGTACATTTGCTGACAAGACTCCAGTAATGATAGGTAAATGTGCAAGGTGGGCTCCACCAAATGAGCTCGGGCATGGAGGGCTCCGGAGCCATTAACGGGCTGGAGCGGGGCCGGTGCCCCCGCGGCAGGGCCAGTGACGCACTGAGCCGTGCCACTGCCCTGTCACAGCCCTGTCACAGCCCTGTCACAGCCCTGCCACTGCCCTGTCACTGCACTGCCACCACGGCCCTGTCACTGCCCTGCCACTGCCCTGTCACTGCCCTGCCACCACGGCCCTGTCACCGCTGGCACAGCGGCAGGGGAGGCGTGATCGGAAGCGACAGTGGGGCCGCCCAGCAGCGGTGACCTGGAACAACGGAGTGCCAGAGCAGCCAGCCCGGGCCTGGCACTGCCAGCTCGGGGGCAGGAGAGGGGCTGGGGCTCCTCCTGCCAGCCAGGTGCTCCACGCTCCCGGAGCTCCCCTGGCACAACAGCAGCGAGGGGGAGCCTTACCCTGCTGCTCCGTGGGGACTTCCAGAAGTGTCTTCCACAACTTCCTGGAATGAGTCACCATTTCTCCTGCAGCTGCATATTTTTAAGCAGGAAAATGAATCAGTGGTATCCCAGCCAAGTCAGTTCTTGTACAGAAAGCTGGCAGATGTGTGGGAATTACTTGGAGAGCTGCACTGTCCATCGTGTGGGTGTTGCATGCACATGGGACAGAGCCATGGGAAGCCTCTGAATGAGCCCTGTCTGCTCCTGGTGTCCAGGGCAGTTACTCTGAGTTGTTCAGTAAAAATCCTGAACTGCTGGCAGGGCTCTGGCCTCCTCCCTGCACAGGGGCCTTTCCTGGGCAATTAAACCCAGCCAGGTCTGGGGCTGTGCCGGCCTGACCTGGGCCCCCTGAGCAGGGAAACAAAGTCATCTCCTTGTGTTACTTTTCCTGTGTTGTTCTTTATAGAATTTGCAAAAACGTGACTTCTCATTAGAGTGCTCTTCACAAGAAAGGGAGGTAATTTCAAAAGTGAAGGAGCTGAAAGCATCAGCTGGGTTCATCACCCAGGGCAGCTGATTGCTGAACATCTTGAGGGTCCAAATCAATTAAATAAATTAAATTCCCTTTCTGTGCTGGGTCACCTGTGTAGTGCCAGGGCCTGGGCTTTGCCTCTCCAGGTCGTTGCTTTGTGTCCCAGGGTGTGCAGATCCCTCCGTGGGAGCGCTGGGGAAGGGGTGGCTGCTCCTCCACCTCCAGCACCATCCTTCAGCTGATTAGTCCTGCAGCTGTCTTCAGGCAGCATTTCAGATGGAGAAAGTGTAAACTGAATGTTACAGGCAAATTAAACATTTGCCATCTTGTGAGGAAAGGTCTTTAATTAGGAGAAGGATACACTGGAATGCCAAAAGGAAAAAATAAAATTGACAGGGGACGGACAAGCAGGGGAAGCAGGAGAAAAGAGCATATACAGTCCTTGGATGTTTTAATAAATGATGTATCTGAGGATTATTTGATGTAGTTGAGACTGCCAGGATGTCTTGTATTTTCAGTACCAGAACTGAAATTTATTTAGGATTTTAAAAAGAACCTTTTTGAGGTAAGGAATTTATTAATAATTTCCTGTAACTTCTGTCCAAAATACTGAGTAAATTTCTTTTGATAAAATAGAGACTTGTGGAAGTACATAGAAATCCCCCAGCTTCTGACATAACTGCAGAGCTGGAACTGGGTTTTCAAGTTTGTAATGATTATCTTGGTTTTCCAGAGAGGTTTTGCATTCCTGGCTGGTGCAGGCTCAGTGCGTCCCCTGCAGTGCCTGGTGCCCTGTCAGAGGCTCCCGTGGCCCTGGGTCCCTCTGTGCCCTGCCAGGTGAATCAGAGATGTGTGACACTCAGTCCTGCCCTGGTGTCACAGTCACGACACCCAGGGCAGTCAGTGATCCAGGAGTGTGATCCCTTCCAGTGGCTCTGTCCATCCAAGACACTCTGAAGGGAAACAAAGCATTTCCCAAATGTCAGAAACACAGGAGGTGTTTGCAGCCCTGTTCACCATCCTGTGCTCTGTGTGTGATGATGTATTTGGTTCTGTTCAGCTCCTTGTGCTACACGTGACCCTTGATGGAGTCTGTGTGTGTGGCACAGGCTGCACAGTCCCTTGTGAGACAATAACCCCTGGTTTCTTTGTTTGTTTGTTTTTGCAGTGGGAACTCCCTACTACATGTCCCCAGAGCGAATACACGAGAACGGCTATAACTTTAAATCTGATATCTGGTCTTTGGGCTGTTTATTGTATGAGGCAAGTATCTTCTCAGTTTTTCCCCTGGGTTTTCCATAACCACACGGTTTGGGACAGGATTTGAGTAGGTCAGACTGCCTGGAGTCAACTTGTTGGGAATCCTTAGCAAAGGCTGACTCATTCTGTGTTTGCTGTGCAATGGAGGGGCTGTGCCACCCTTGCACAAAGTTACTCCAGGTCACAGCAGAGGTGGAGGATGGAGCCATGAAAATCCAGCTCACTGCACCCTCCTTCCTGCTGGGAGCACAGCTCTGCTAGGGCAGCACTGTCACAGTTTTTCCTGACTGCATTTGTTCTGAAAATAGCAAATCCATTTGAATGCAAGTAACTGGTTTCTTAGATGGAATTCTGAGCAATTGCAGGATTTTAATTTTGGGAACTTCTGATAAAGAAAAACAGAGGTTTTATGTAATGTGAAATCAGTGTCTCTAACTGCTATGTCATGGCTGTAAGTTTTTGTAATTCTACATTGTCTTACAGCTTGGAGCACAGACTCAGAGTGATTGGATGAACTGCCCAGTGTGCAACTGGTTCTTAAAAGCTGTTACATGTATTTTGAAAATAAGTGTTATGATCTTGTAACTGTGCTTTTGGTTTTGTGATTTCATTTTTAGCAGGGATCAAAGGGTATCAAACAGTGTTGTACTCCTTTATAATCTAATCTAAATCTTTTGTAGATGGATGCTTCTTCTAATTCAAGTGTCAGTCCATGCCAGCATTTAGAAAGCTTTTATCCCCACCCAGACAATTAAAAATCCCTGGGATATTTAGTCATGAATATTGCTCACGTCCTCTTAGGTTAACAAATTATGGGAACTGATGACATTTTGCTTCACAACACAACTTCTGGTAATCACATGAAATTAGAGAATAAACAGAAATGTAATTTATTTTGTGAGCACATCAGATGTGAGAACTGCTATAGCTGAGCATGTACTTCAGCTGGTTGGTTAAACAGACACTGTAGGACATGACAGGATGAATTCCCCATAACCTCTGCAGGGCTGTGAGCCCTGCCCTGCTGGCCTGGCCAGGTCTGCCCCAGTGGCCCCAGCTGGGCTCCTCTGCCCGGGGCTGCTGCAGGGCTGGGCTGCTCTGAGTCACCCAGGCTGAGCTCCCGGGATGGGATTCCAGATTTATGCAGAGAGAAATATTTAGCGTTGTGCTAAGATATGTTTTAGTTGCAGGCAATATGGTCCCCTTATGGCACAGGAGTCTTGGTAGTCCTTGTATTTCAAGAAGCTGAATTAATTGCACTCTAAACATAATTCTCTGGTAGGAGTAGCAGTACTACAGTAACATCTGAAAGATTTGGCATGTAAAGCATTTTTAAATTTCCTTCCTACGTAGGTAAGCCTTAACTTAGGGAACAGGAGCTGTGAGATATTGCAGATTCCAGGGAGGACTGGACAGGTACCAATTTTATGTTCAGGAATTAAACAACTACTTGACTTCTTAAACTTTCTAGAATTTTGAAAATTAAGCATCAGATCTGTGTGTCTTTGAAGGAACTGCTTTATCTGCTCTAGTGTCTTGTAAGGAGAATATTTTTCCATTTGACTTAGAAGTAAGGAAGGGATGCTTGTTTGGTATGAGTCACTTCTGATATTTCTCCAGATAGATTGTGTAGATAAGCTGCAGAGAGATTTAATGTACAAATTGCCTTCAGAGACACGTGTGTCCAGTGGAATCCACTTAGGGAGCATTGAGGGCTTTGGGACATGATGCCACATAGCACCACTTAACTTTGACATTGGTAATCATACAGTGATTTTTATTAAATCTTATCAATATAGTAGTAACTGTCTTCATCCCTCACTTCCTGTAGATATCTGTCAGCAAGATAACTTGGAGGGGATAAAAATAAGTTGTTAATTCCCAGAATGTAGCTACAAGCAATGACTTCAGCAGTTCTGGCAAGACGATCAATTTAAGCACTAACAGGGATTCCCATCTCTGATGTTTGAACCAGTCATGCTGCGTGGTGGGCGTTTTCCAGGGAGATCTGCCTGGCCTGGGGTAATTGCTCTAATCAAAATGTCAGAGCAAACCCCAGCGTAGCATCACAAACTGCAGTTAGTGAGATACTTGCAGTGCCTGTGGTCATGGCCCTGCAGCCCTGCTGCAGTCACAACTGGGTGCTCTCTCTTTCCACTCAAATTCCCTGCATTTACCATCCCCAACCCCACAGTGTATCCTTTTCATTCCTTCCCTTTGCACATGAGCACTTAACTAAACCTGGAATGAAAAGTTAATGGGAATTGGACAGCCCTCTCAGCCTCCCTGGCATTATTGATGTGTGCATTGAAATCTTGCAGACCCTGTTTAACCCTTTTTGCTTGCTGTGTTTTCCCCAATGCCCCCATTAGTGTTCTCCCTGGAACAGTCCGTGCTGGGTTCTCCAGTTTGTTTTCACTGACTGAGAGCAGTTTGCTGTCACTCCTGCTTGGGGAGTAGTCTCTAATTAAACTCTAATTTTTCTCCTACTGCTTTGCCCACTGCTGTCACAACAGTGATGAAGTAGCAGTGACACTTCACCTTTTGCCTTCAAACCTCTTCCAAACGCTCTCACCCAGTGCTGGGGTTCTTTGGGTCCTGTCAGAGACTCTTCACCCTCAGGTCTGTGCGTTTGTGAGGAGTAACTTATTACTCCTGGCAGTAGTGGTGAGGAATGAGGAAGAAACATTTTAACCTCAAGTTCTTTAAAAGACAGGTGTGTGTTTTAAACCAAGGGTGGTTTCACTTGGTGTGTCCTGCATTGGTCAGCACGTGGATGTGTTGGTGGTGAGGCTTTGGTGAGACCCCCTGGCTGCAGCCCCTTCCTGCGGTGTCTCTGGGATCCAGCCCAGCAAAACTGCTCTGTCACCAAATCACCAACTCCCCGTCAGTCCTGGTTGCTCACAGTGGGTGACAGATTGGAGGATTTGGCTCTCTCCGGTTCTGCTGGGAGCTCACTGAGTGTCAGAGCCAGAGTTCTCAGACACTTTCACTGCACAGGTAACGAGCACCAGACCAGTAATCATCAAATAACCCCTCATGTGGAGTGAGAAGCTTCAGCTTCAGCTGGCCTTGGGATGAAGCTGGGAGAGGAGAAGGACCAGATTGATGAAGAACATTTTCAGGAGTTGTGTTCTCAAATCTGCCAGGGATACTCTTTTCTAAATAGCAGATTTCCAGCAGGACATACATTTGTTTTGAGGTTGTTCTGAGGGTTTTTTAAAAGATGAAGTACATTGCTCATGCTGACAAGATCCTTTATATTCTAAATAGCTAATACGTCCAAAGATAAAGAGAGATGATTGTATTTGAGGGGTTTTTAGAGTTGTCTTAGGAGTCAGTTGAGTTCTTGCTGATGGGCTGGTGGTCTGAGGATCCTCTTTCTTGGGTTTTTTCTTGGGAAGCCTGGCAGAGCCTGGCACCAGCCCCACAGGGCCTGCACAGCTCTTGGGGTCTCAGAGCAGCAGATCCCTTGCTCTGCTCACTGGCAGAGAACTGAGTTGGCTCTTGCAAACTGGCAGCACGGAGGGCTCTCAAATCCTTTGTGTTTCTGAAACATTTTCTGGTTTTTTGTCTCCAGATGGCAGCTCTGCAAAGTCCCTTCTACGGAGATAAAATGAACCTGTTCTCTCTTTGCCAAAAAATAGAGCAATGTGACTACCCACCTCTTCCAGCTGAACATTATTCTGAAAAGGTAAATTGGGAGTGGCTGTGGGGGAATGGGGAGGTGCAGTGATGTTTTCTCCAGGCACAGGGAAAGGGAACCCAGGAAGGAGAACCCCCAAATCTGGGAAAGAACAGGGGATGGCCAGGGGCTCCCAGATAACCTGGCTGAGCAAATGATATTTGTGGTGTCTGAATATTGACAAGGTAAATCAAGAAAGAAAGACTTCTTACTGTGGGCAATATTGTGAAACTGAAAGTCTGTGATGCTGGCAGAAACCAGCAGTGAGCTGTGGGAAAGCCCTCTCCTTGTTTCCTTTCCCATAAAACATTTCATCCAAGAGGACTCACACGTTTATGGAGTCTTCAGTGTGTGACAAAGTGGGGAAGGATTCATTTTAAGGACAGAAGAAAAACTATTTAGTTTAATGCAATAAGCACCTCTACAGCAGCTGCACAGGGGCTTTTTAAGTCCAGCTTTGTGTGTCTGAACATGAGGGATGGGGGCAGCATCTGAACCCCACGGCCCGGTTCCTGCTCGCCGAGTGTTGGGTTTCCTCAGGGCCTCCTGGGATGAGCCTGACTTTTTCTGCCTCACCTAGACAAAGCAGCTGGTTTTCCTTAACCTCCTCATTCTTTACAGTTGCCTTCTATTTGAAAGGAAATGGCTAATGGGATTCTAAATGTTCACCATATCCTATGGGGTTTTTCTTTTGTTTCGCTCCACCTCAGCATCCTGAGGAGGAGGCAGGATGCCGGGAAATGCCGAGGTCTGGCCTCCACCCTGGGAGGGACCCTGCACCACTCTGCATTTCTTGCTTCATTTTTCCTTGCCAAGTAACTTGTGCAAAACAATGCTTTGAGAACTAGTCTGTAGAAGTGAATTTTAATTTTTTTTTGCCTCAAGCTTGTAGCAGCGCCCAGCTCTGCACATCCTTTGCTGTGCTGCTGCAGCTTGCATTTCAGGATATGCCTGTTGGCAGCAGGAATTAGTGTAAGTTGACAGATGTGTTTCCTGTCTTTGCAATTACTGTCTGTTTGCCCCCCTCTGGCAGTGCTGCAGAGTGTGCAGTGATACAGTGGGGTGAGAAGGGGTTTGGAGCTCAGAGGCGCCGGTCCCAGGGAAGTGCGGATGGTTCATGCACTATTCACGGGATGCTGGCTGTGCCTGTGGCTGCAGCTCCTCAGCTGCTGCTGGTGCTCAGAAAAAACAGACAAACAGGGAGTTAGAAAGGGCTCCAGCACCAGCAGCATCCACTGTTGTACTTCCTTGGAACAAAGAAGAGGAACAGGGTTTTGGGCAGAGCCCCTGCTTTCGTTTGCTTTCAGGGATGTTCCTCTCCTCTGGGGCCTTTTGTGCCTCACCAGCTCAGACTCCCCTGTGAGCAACTGCACACTGATGGACGTGGGAGGAGGAGCTGGGACCCAGCCACGATTGGTTTTCTATATTGGGAACAAATTTGCTGTAACTGGAGGTGCTGGCTGGGGGTGCTGATCCAGGCTAGGCCCACTGGTTCCTGTGGGTGCTGGTGAATGCCTGAGGACAGAACTGCCAGGCTGTGTCAGTGCTGCATGCACAGGGGAACACAGCTGCTGTCTGCACAAATGGGACTGAGAGCACTGAGAGCCCTGGGCAGAGCTCTAGGAGCATTTCCAGTGTTTTGTGGGAGTTTTGTGGTCAGGGCTGATCATGTGTTCAGTTTTTGAGGTGTCAGGGTTACAAAGGCAGCAGTGTCCCTGCCCTGAGCTGCTCAGGCACCAGAGAATGGGGCAGGCTCAGGCAGCAGCTCTGGGTTTGGAGCGAGGACTGGGCCTCGCTCCATCCAGAGCTGGAAGCCTTGGGTACGTTTGTTAATGCAGCTGATGCTTGATAGCTCTATGGCCATGCTTTTAATTACCAGTAAAATAATTGGCACTGTGGCTACTGGGAGGATGTGAGAAGATCAGAGGCTCAAGGCTGTTTTTCCTGGTGCCTCAGGGGTACCAGCAGCTTTCAGTGTCTGTATAATTAAAAGCTACAATCTTTCATGTGCACAATAAAGAGGGCTGGGAGGTGGGGAGACTCTAGCCCTTCTGCATTTTATTTATTAAACATAATCAATGACCAGTTTCTCCTCCTCATAAAGGTTTTTTAGGAAGCACCAGGGTCTCCCAGTTGTGTCCAGTAGGTGCTGGTCAGACTTGTTATGCTGAGTTCCAGTGCTGGGGTTGGTGTGGGAAGGGCAGCACAGCCACTGCTCCCGAGAGCTCTGCTCAGGCCCCTCCTTTCCTCAGTTTCCCTTCACTGGCAGGGCCCTCCTCACCTCCCACCTCTCGGGTTTCCTTCCTCGGTCTGTGCCCTGCTTGTGCCACTGGTGCCTCCCTCTGTCCCAGGCCCTCCCCAGCCCTGGGTGCACAGGCTGGGTGCTCCTTCGGGATGTAGAATATTCTGATGTTGGGGAAGATTTAATCTGTAGTGAAGATTTGGTGGAAAGGTTCTTCCTGGCTCTTGTGGAGGTGGGAACACAGACATGAGACAGACACGTGCCTGGGCTGTGCCCAGGAGGGGCTGCCCTGTGCAGCAGGATGTGCTCTCAGGGCCGCTGTGCTGTGTTGCAGCTGCGGGAGCTGGTCAGCATGTGCATATACCCCGACCCCGACCAGCGGCCCGACATCGGCTACGTGCACCAGGCGGCCAAACAGATGCACGTGTGGACCTCGAGCACATGAGCGCCCCCGGCCCGCGCAGCTCAGTCTTACTTGAATCCTTCCTCGGCGAGAGCGACCGTGCCGGCTGCCAGGGGAGGGTGGGCACTCGCAGCAGAGGCTCCACCATTTGCAGGTTATTGACAAGGACTCTTACAGGTGGTCGTGCTTTAACGTGAAGATTCTGTGAGGTATTGCGAATGATTCTTTTTATTTTGTATTTTTAAGGCCAATAATGTTACGGATGTAGATCATTTAAGGGTCCTTTCTTAAAACTGTCGTGTGTAATCTAGGATAGCAGCTATTACCGAGGGCTCAGCGTTTGCCAGACCTTCTATCTTAACTGTAATGTGAAATATTGAAATAATTCCTTCAGTGAAATCACTTTATACTAATGTAAGGATTACCATAGATTTTGTGTAATTTGTATAACTGCTACTTTGCCTCTTCTGCAAATTTAATAGCAAATTCAGTTTTTACTTGGTATATTTTAAAGCAGCCATTTATGTTTTTATTAATTTCCTCCTCTTCAGACTTACGAACTGGGAAGGGTTGGGGGGTGGGAAATGCTTTTATTTTGTGGNNNNTTTTTTTTTTTTTTTTTTTTTTTTTTTTTTTTTTTTTTTTTTTTGTTTTGTTTTGTTTTGTTTTTGTTTTTGTTTTTTTTTTATTGTAAACTTAGAGTATTTTGCTGATGCATTTCTCTGTCGGAGATGAGTTAAACATGAGCCTGAGGAAAAGAAGACAAATATGCCAAGCAAACCCCTACCAGCCTTGCTTCTGCAGAGAATTGCTCCTTCCCCTCATTTTTCCCTTTTGGAATGGTTCTTCTTCACCCCCAGGTTCTTGTTTAAGATCAGTGTTTCTCAAAGCCAACCCAGTTTTGGTGCAGAGACTTTTACATGTTCAGTAGTACATGGGGTATTATTGGTGGAACTTCAGCAGTGTTTTAAACACTTGGAAAATTTTTTAAAAATAAATGAAATGCTTTGTGTATGGAATTCTGCATAGGATCAGCCCCTGCTCTCAAACTGTGAAAGCTCATTTCAGAATGTGAATGTTTATAAAATCTCAACCTGATCTGAAGGAGTCGTCTTTGAACTGCATGAAACTTGTCAGCTCAATTCGTTCACTGAATCAGTGCCTTGTCTCACACTGTCAGTGGAGGTGCTCGGTGCTTCAGGAGCCGTGGATTCACCCTGCAGTGTCTCCACTCTGTGCCCAGCAGAGCAGCAGGGCTGCACTGGTGCTCCAGAGGGAATCCTGCAGCCTGCACTGCTCCAGCGCCGCTTCCAGTGGGACAGGGGCTTGTGCCAATGTGGAGATTTGGGTGTGACAGTTCAAATGCAGCCTGTGCCTGGTTTGTTTTCTTAAAGAAAGCTTACAATCCTTAACTTTTTTGAACTAAGATTAGGGTTAGGGGGTTATATACATATATATGCTTTTAGTGGATTTTTTTAACCTACTCTTCTCTACTTAAAGGAAAACTGCAGTGCCATCATCAACTACTTCCTGCAAAATTTGGGAATATTTGTATAGGGTATCAAGAAAAGCCATTAATTGCTGTGAATATGGTTGGTACCATTAATGTAAGGTGCCATTTTACTGAGGCTTCTCAGCAGAAAGTTGAGGCTGCTACTCTCAGGAGAGATGTGGGAAATTCAAATCAGCAGGAGAATCTGGTGGAGGCACCAAATTGCTCCCACAATTTCCATGCCAACCAGCTTGGTTATTTATACCAGCTTCTTTAGCACTTCCCAGGGTTCAGCCTGAACCTCTCTGGTTCCACTGCAGCTTTCCTTGGAGCCATGGCTTCCAGGGAAGCTCAGCTCAAATATGAGTATCTGGAGAAGTGTGGTCACTTTCTTGCTACATAAAATTTCATAGTGCTTATAAAGAAATGTATTTCAAAAGGTAATTTTTTGCAATTGTGCCTTTTTAGATAAATAAAAAAATTATTTCCAAAATAAACACCTTTGTTTAAAAACCAGAAAAGTCTAGTATTAAAGGTCTAAGTGGAGGTGAGTAACAAGACAATCAGACCTGAAATGATGCTGGATGTGCCCTGTATCTGCAGCAAACAGGGACACAGGAACATCCCCTGATGACCAGGGATCCCTGCAGTGGGGCAGCAGGAGAGCAGTGTCTGCTGGAGGGGGCAAGGGCAGCAATGCAGAACCACCACTGCTCACGGTTTTCTTACATTCTACTAAATTAAAACTTATCAATAGAGACTTCTGAGACTTCTGCAGAGCAGTTTTCCTCCTGCTGTTTTGTTCCTGGAGTGAGGTAACAAAGCAGCTCCTTGTAACCCCCAGTGCCGGGAGGTGTCTGGGGGGAGCTCAGACTCCCTGGGGTCAGTCCCAGAGCCCTCCAGGGCTGCCCCAGCCTCACCTGCTCTAACGGAGGGAGGGAGAAGCAGCACCAGGTACAGACACACAGAGAGTGGGCAGAGCCTCTTTATTCTGCACCAGCCGCAGTCTGAGCACCCCCAGGCTCACGATGTGTCCATGGTTTGCACGGTCTCATCCAACACCTCCAGCTCCAGGTGTGCCACGTTCTCTGTGAGAACAGCAGTTGTTCCTTTTTCACACTTGTACCTACCAAACCTAGAAAGAAATGGGGGAAAATTACTCTGGAAGATGGTACAAAAGAAAACTTACATTTAAAATTTTAGAACTGATCAGCTTGAGAAGTTTCCTGTAAAAGTCCAAAGTAAAGAAACTGTGCTTACTACAAAATCTGTACTGACTACATTAACTGACAGAGCTTCAGATTAACCACCAACTTCAGGAAACTGTTAACAGAAACACTGCCATGTAACTGGAAAGGTTTTTATCAAAATAAAAACCTGTGACATCTCAAAGTGGTGGGGGACATTTGTTCTCAGAACCAAAGAACAAGCAATTTACCTATGTTTTGCAACTCTAGAATAATTTTACGGATGTATGAGCCTCTGTTCAGCTGCTGCTACAGCCGCTCGTTTGTGCTGCTCACCTGCAAGCCCCACAGACCGGAGGGTACTGACAGAACTCGCTGTTACTGAACACAGGCCTTGCCCAGCAGGGCAGGGAGCCCACAGCAGCTCCAGCAGGGCTCACCTGTCCCCCTTCCTGTTGGCCACGTCGTAGGGCCGCAGGAAGTCCAGCTTGCTCTTGCTGATGACGCAGATGTCGATGTTGCTGCCCGAGCCCAGGTCGTTGTAGATGCCGGCGGCGATGGCGTCGCGCACCAGCTGCTTGGCCTCCTCCTCCTGGGAAGGGAAAAGTGTCACTGCCCCGGGCTGGCACTGCCCAGCACTCTGCAGCCTGTGCCTGTGGAGGCGGGGCTCATTTTGTAATTATAATATTATTATGAGCACATTAAATGTACACCAAACCCTTCAGTCACCAGGTACTGCAGTCAGAATGCTGCAATCCCTTACATTTGTACCGTTTTGCTACAGTAATGGATGTAACTAAGACACAGTTACTAGTCAGAAGGAACAGGAGTGCAATAACAGGAATGCCCAATCATCTGGCCAAAGGGTCAGAATGCAAGGAAAACAGATTGAGTCCACATAAATAAATACATTGACATAGGCATACTTCATATACATACACAGATCTTTTCAGTAGCCTAGAAAGTACAAACCAGAGAATAAAAGACCCCTGACTTTCTCTCAGAAGTGTGTCACTTACCTGAAAACACTGACTAGAGCTGCCTGTTCCAATACAGAAATAGTAAGACTGGAACACATCCATGCATACAGAGGTGTGAACTCGTTTTGTCCCCAGGTTTGTGCAGCAGTGGTTGCTCAGCTCACCCAGCAGACCCTGCTGGAATGCTGAGACTCCCAAACTCACTCCTCACTGCTTTGCTGCTATTTCACACCTTGGAATAATCTTCCCACCAGACACCAGGACAAGAGATGGGGTCAGCACTGAATCTGTTAAATGCAGCTTTTTCCAGAGTGCCTCATTTTCACAGCCTCTCTGTGCCAGGACCCTGCCATGGTGCTGCAGCAGTGCCAGGAGCTGCAGCAGTGCCAGGAGTGGCAGCTCCCGCCTGCAGCCCCGAGCGCTGCTCAGGAGGAGCCCAAAGTCAGCTCAGCTCCACCCGCCTGCCCTGGGCCTGCCCTGCACTCCCTGGTGCCTCTGAACAGCCACAGGAGCAGGGCACAGCCTCCACTGAACCACAGACACAGCAGCAGCTCGCTCCTGGTTTTACAACTATTACGCTTTATAAAAAAAAATAAATTGAATTACGCTTCCTACCAAGCTGAGTAGAAGAACACAGCTATGCCACAAAAATAATTCCTTACCTTTCCTTCAGTGTTTTGGGCAGTAAAATCCTGGTAAGCAAGTAACTCCTCACTTAACTGATAAAAGACAGTCAATGATTTGTTGCAGACTAAGGTTATTTTAGTACTACAGTAAAAGTAAGCAGACCAAAGAAGTATGTGTAGATCTGTTTTGACCTAAGTGGTAGCAAAAGCTGAGTCATTTTAAGCTATATGAGTGTTAGATGTAAGAAAAGCAGCATAAGAAAACTACAGCAGGTTGGTGAAATTTGTTCCACTCTTCATTTCATCCTTTTAAGTCAATACTGTAAACCTCACAGGCTCCTCTGATTTAAATCTGATTGGATTTTAAAAATGTACTCTATCACCATACTGTTATCAAAACAGTTCAAAAAATACCCAAAAAGTGCAGTTGGAAGTGCTGAGCTGTAACTGCACAGAGAGCCCAGGCTGTAACCTCAGCTCCCTCCCTGACACAGTGCAGCTCAGTCTGTGAACATAGAATAATTGTAATTAGAAAACCCTGCCTCAGTGCTGCTTCCTGCTCCCCTTTTTACAATTTAGAAAGCTGAACAGAATAGCCACAAGAAAAAACCCAAGTATTCCTTACAGAGATCCTGCATGGAGTTCAGCAAGGACTGCTATTTACTGTCACAAAATAGGGGGTGAGCAGGAAAGTGCTGACACAGGAGTCACTGTAATAATTAATCTTAAAAAACCCTAAAAGTTCAGAGTATATAAAAGGAGCACTTCCTGCTTTATGGTTGCAAAGACCAAGCTAACTGGGAATATCCTCCTCAGGGGCCCCCAGTGCTCCTTAAATGAGATTACGGGCGGGTGATGGAGTGTGCGGCGCGGCGGCGCTGACAGGCAGCGCTTTATGGAGCTCTGCCCGTGCCCATCACAGCCCCGATGTGTCCCTGGGCTCCAATGTGCAGCTCCACTTACCCGCCTGACAAACGCGCCGCGCTCGCCAGAGGCGTGCAAGGCAGCGGTCAGCAGGGCCGTGCTGCAGGGGTCAGCAGGGCTGTGCTGCAGGGGTCAGCAGGGCCGTGCTGCAGGGGTCAGCAGGGCCGTGCTGCAGTGGGACACGGCCGTGCTGCAGGGGTCAGCAGGGCCGTGCTGCAGGGGTCAGCAGGGCCGTGCTGCAGGGGTCAGCAGGGCCGTGCTGCAGTGGGACACGGCTGTGCTGCAGGGGTCAGCAGGGCTGTGCTGCAGGGGTCAGCAGGGCCGTGCTGCAGGGGTCAGCAGGGCCGTGCTGCAGGGGTCAGCATGGCCGTGCTGCAGGGGTCAGCAGGGGCTGTGCTGCAGGGGTCAGCAGGGCCGTGCTGCAGTGGGACACGGCTGTGCTGCGCCGGTCAGCAGGGCTGTGCTGCAGGGGTCAGCAGGGCTGTGCTGCAGGGGTCAGCAGGGCTGTGCTGCAGGGGTCAGCAGGGCCGTGCTGCGGCGGTCAGCAGGGCCGTGCTGCGCCGGTCAGCAGGGCTGTGCTGCTTTGGTCAGCAGGGCCGTGCTGCGGGACACAGCCCGTGCCATTACAGTGACCGGCACTGCACTCTGGCCCAGGGTGCCAGAGGAATTGGGCAGTAAAGGCTGAAATAAATAACTCGCCGCGGAAGGCTAATCTGAAACACTGTTTGATAAATTATTTATAACACAGACAATTGTCTGCATTTAATATCGGCGCTACTGGTAGCATCTTTAAAAGATGATTTATGTGTTGTAATGCCATTAAGCTTTATATGGGCCCACTGCTGGCTATAAAGTCTGCTGAGATTTAGAGAATGAGTTTTAAACTGTCACTGCAACATCACAGCAGATAGAGCCTGTATTAAATCTTTACTTTAAACCTGTTATCTGGAGAGTTGCAGTTTGCAGACACTCAGGGCTGATAGATTACCTCTCACGGCTGCTCTGCCACGAGTCCCAAACAGCACCGAGGAGCAACTTTTACACATTATTCTTGTATATGACTTGGATCAACTTTCTCTTCTCACTTAAGCAATTTCCAGATTTCAAGTGCTACTGAAGGAAAAAAAGGCTTTACTACAGGAGATGAGTATTGGGTCTACACTATATTAATACTGTCCTCACTAATAACCTGTAAACAAGTTTATCATTATGCTCCAGCAGCAAAGGGAGCAGCTGGAATGTGAACATTATTTCCTCACATTTTGTAACTTCACAAGCAAGTTAAACAGGAGATGTCTTTTCCACATTTTAAAACTTTACAAATTACTGGTTTTTTTCTCTTACCAAAATAAAATTAATCCCCTCTGCAGGTCACCAGGATGCTGTTAGAGATGCAATACACAGTGCAGTTCTCCAAAGCAATTCTTAGAAAGATTTAAATGCAATGCACAGTCAGTATAATATGAACATAAGCAGGTGTTTTTGTAGGAATAAACAAATACAAATACTTATCATAATAGTCTTTTACAATAAGATTTGTTCAAATACTATAATATAAAAAGTTGGTACTACTTAAAGTGAGAATCCCCAAGATTTGTGTGGGAAGAGAAGGGAAGAAAAAAAATCAGAAGCTTCAGGAAGGACAATGACAATAAAAAAATAAATCCATAAACGAGTGCTGGGAATTTGGGGCTAGAAAACCAACTTGGAGGACATAAGCACCTACAGGAGCATAAGTAGAGTCTGGAAGAGAATCAGCAGCATACGGGGAGTGAGGGGCTGGGATGGAGATCATTGTAACTGGAAGAGATGCTGAAGTCTGCTCCAAGTCCAAAGAGAACAAACCTGAGAAGCAAAGGACTTTGTATTTCTTGTAAGAGAAGGCTCCAACAGCAAGAACAGATTTGGTTTAGCTGTCAGGAAAGGGGCTGGCACGTGTCATTTAAACCACTCAGGTTTAACAAGTCCTCCCCCAAAGAAGTGCATTTCCAGTGCTGCCTCAGAACAAGGAATGACACAAATTGTCTCTTTTTTCTTTTAATTAGACCTATGTGTTTTATGTTCAGGTTGATTGTGACTTTAAGTGTCAGTAAATGTTTATTTTTGTAATCATTTTCTGCTAAGAACTTTCCAAATAAACTGCTCAGTAGTCCCTAGTAATTATTCTCATTTTTTTCCCACTCTGAGGAAGCTGCCTGTGAGCGCAGGCTCATCCCCTCCCCCTCTCTGATATCATACACCACCAGTATAATAAACCACGTTAATATTTCATACCAGGGTGAAATATGCTGGAGTATCAATTCAACATCTGCTGTCTTTAGGGTACTGGCGTCCCGCAGAGACACTTTCAATTTGTAATTGAGTTCTATACTGAATTAATCAGCAGTTTATCTTTTTTAGTAAAATAATGTCTTCCCCACTAACCTGGATTTACATTAACAATTTATGCCAAATTACCTGCCAAGACAAGAAACTTATATGATTCGGAACTACCATTCAATAACATTAGTTGCTGTATGTCATTCCCTACACAGGGATTAGTACAATCCATATTTCCAACGGCACAGAATTAAATTACAAACTCTTCTCACAACTATGGGATTTCTTTTAATACTATTCCCATTCTCTGAACTAAGAATGATAACAAAAAACTCGTTTAATCTATCACTTAGTAAAGTTTTTAGGGAACTGATCCTCAAAATGGGAACTGGCTTAACAGCACCAGAGCTGTGAATGCTGCCAGGCTGCAGCTCCTCCTCTGGCCCTGGTGTGCTGCTCTACAGCAACACACTGGCCCTTAGCCACCCAAATATGCAAACTCTGCAAAAGACTGCAGTTAAAGTTACTTTATGTCACTGCATATAAAAAAATTAATATCAAGCAATAACACATCTGGCTTCAAGTAAAGCTAACTCTGCTCATCTGACCATTGCTTTACCTCTGACAAGAGGATGGAAGGGAATGAAGGTCAACATTTTATTTGGGAAAGAAGCCTTGGGCCCTCTGGTAATATATCCTTCCTAATACACCAAAATGTTCCAGAAAGGCCAGGCTGGCTCCCTCCTCCTCCTCCTCCTCCCGTTCCCTCACAGCAATTGCCCTCGGCCCTGCTGGCCCTCGCCGTGGGAGCAGCACTCGGGCTTCATGCCATGTGAAATATTTTCCAGCACATTTTGCCTGTGTTCCGCAGTTATGGGAGATATACAAACTGGAACAATTTAAACTAGAACACCTGCTCCTGAGAAATGCATCAAAAATAATTACCTGTCCTCCCCCTACCCTGTGCAGTGGAAATGATCTCTTAACACAGAGTCCTGCTTCTGGCTAGCTTGTCTACATTATTACGGACAAAGTTTAAGTGTTACTTTCATAAAGGTGAAAAAATTGTTGCTCTTTGACATGCAGGGAGGCCCAATTTACACAAAGGTAACATTTATTTCCCTTGACACAGTCTGCAATCAGCACCTGCAAGGCAGCACTGCTGGCTATCTCTGGGAACTCGGACTGGTGCTGCCAGTGTCCCACTGACCTCAGCACACAAACCAAGCTTTCCTTCATTCAGAAAACACCCAAAAAACATCTCCTGCATTCCCAGCCACACCAGAGCATACCTAGCTAGCATATTCCAAATCAGCTCAGATTTCCTGTTTAACACTAGTTCCACAAAGGAAATTGATCCAGGGCATAGTTCTGTGAAAGATGATGAAAACAGTACAAACTGTCCAACATGTCAGGCAGCAGCCAGGCTGCCACAGGATAATTGTGATCTAACCTAAGAGTAAGAAACAAGTATGATAAGCCTTTATTTTCTGGCTGACTGTATGCACTAACACCTGATATTTACCCATGGAAATCCATGTCTCCAGGAGACACGAACACAGCTATGTCAGGAAAGCTGAAAACTGCAGTGCCACAAGCTCTGGCAGCAAGGAGTGAAGATATGCCACTAACAGCCTCAATTCCTGTCACTGGATAATGAAATGAACAGATAGGGCACACAAACTCCTGGTTTTGCTCACCAAGTCAGATTTTGTCCGTCCGTGCCCACCCCACCCCCCCCATTTACTTAATTCCGTGTCTGACACCAACAGGGGTTCGAGTATCTCGGGCAGGCTCTCCAGCCCAAGTCCCACAGTCTGGCTTGCTGTGCATTGTCTGCAGCCAGCAGAGCCCCCCAGCTCCCAGCGAGCGGCCCCGTCCCGCTGTCATTAGAGCGCGGTGGCACCGCGGGATCGGCGCGGCCGCCGCACCTGAGCCCGCGCCGGCCCTGCGCTAATGAACCCCGGGCTCATCTGCAGCCTGTCACCGTCCCCACAGCACTGAGACAGCACTGCTGCACCTCAGAGACTCCACAGCGCCCAAAAATAGCTCACCATTGTTGTCAGTACTTAATAAACAAAAATAATTCTGCCATATTGAAGGACAGTAGGAAATGTGAGCGCAGGAACATTTGAAGCATCTATGTGTCAGCTGCTTAAAACTGGAAGAAAGTGACATGTTTTCATAATATTTTGTAGCGTGCCTGATGCATTTTTTAACTGAAATAAGAGGTGCACAGTGAAAGCTGCATTCAGGCTACTTTGCATTTGAACACTTTGAATATCCCAGAGCACACAGAGCATCCTGAGGAAAGCTCTCCATTGCTCAGGGATTAGGGGCTACTCAGGAGTACCCCAAAAGCCACTTGTCCCAAACCTGCCCGCCAAGCTGCTCATCAATCACTCCCTGCCCATGCAGGTCCCACCCAGACAGGTGAGCCAAGGCCCCACTGCAGCACGCCAGGGGCCCAGCCCCTCTCACAGCTGCTGAGCACCACGAGTGCCTGTGCTCCATGTGGAAGACACAACAGTCCTCTCTTCTCACTCATCTGTTCTTACCCTCCAGGGTATTTTTGTTTTCATTTGGTACCACTCCATTTCCTACCACACTGAAGAAATGGTACAATAAATGACTGTAAATATAATCTCACACATTTGTGGTGATCTATCCTAGAAATAATTACTAAGTATCTGCTGGATTATCTCCTATCTCCTTTCTTCCACCTGTCCTGCTCCTGAACTCACTGCTCCAAGATTTAGTTTCTTTTCCTTGCAAAAGTTCTGTTTTCTGTAGCTTCTGATTCTCTTCCTTTTGGAGCCTCCTTTTATTAAATCTGGCTGTTTTGATGAAATACAGAAAAGAAATGAAGTTACAAGCAGCCTTTCCTTGCTGAAACAAGAAGTTTACAACATAGCCCCACTGTGCATCAAGTAATTCTACAGACAAAATACTTCCACTTTTCAAAGACCAGAAATCAAATACCGGAAGAAAATATAACCCTCTCCCCATCTCCTGAGGAATTCAACCATCACAGGATGGATAAACGCAGAATTCCAGTATTTAATACTGCATTTTTTCCCAGCTCACAATGCTTTCCCATATCCACTGACTCAAGAGTATTTCTTTGCTATTGTTTAACACCAGAAGGCACAAATGCATTTACAAAATGACTGTAAGGTTTAAAAACCAGTGGTGACTCTACTGGAAGAAAAATGGGCTGCAATGAAAGATCTAAGCTTGAAACACTCCATTAGATGTGCTGTTCCTCCACTTACGTTTTTTAAAGCAGATCTATAGCTGCCCACATGACAGATTAATATTGTTCCCCAGTAGTTAGGTGCTTGGCATTACATTTCTGAAGCATCTAGAGGCCTTCAGGGCTGAAAGTGTTCCCATGCTCAGCGATCTATAATGGTTCCTCTAGAGGCCAGCCCTCCTCCCCACATCCCTGCCTCCATAAATCAGGCTGCACAAGTGGCACTCGGGGCCGTCACCATCCATCTCACAGCTCCTCTGAAGGAGGGTGGGTAAAGATCATCCCCGGCTCTGCAGCCAGGGAAGGACCGTCACACTTGGCACTGATAAAGCATGTGCTACTTAAATCTGAAGACACACTAAGTCTATGGAAAAAAACACATCCTGCTGGTGTTAGCATGCCTCAGGCACTGGGAGAAGCTTCAGCAACTCATCTTCAAAAGGCAGAGAGCCAGGGCTCTAGAAACCTGCAAAAATTGGCTAAGCCTGCAGTCTTTTTTTATTTTATTATTTTTTTTTAATTTTTTTTAGCTGAGCATCTTCAAAGTCTACGATTCTAACTGTAGGGCACAGCAGCTGCCACTGCAGATTTGATCCTCTCAGCTTTTGGCAGCTCTCAACTTGAAATTCTAGCAAAAGAATTTTTCAAGTTGCTATTATTGCCTGTCATGGATTTATAAATATTGTGCACTATCTGCTGTGGCATGGCTCTCCTGGGACACTAGTGCATGCCAAAAGCATAACAGAATGAAAAACAGTTCCTATTCTTCAAATAAATGCTAATTTTTTTAACTGTGCTCACACGATGCGTTTGGTGATCAGCTTCAATAGTACAGAATATATATCAGAGGCAAAAAAGCTGATTGTCTTTTCCAGTAGTATTCAGCTGCTACTTTCATTAAGCTTGTTTAATTACATTCCAGATGCTAATTTGCAAGTTGATACCAGAGGGTGCAGGACAGTTTGCCTTTGAATCATTTTTCTGTGATGTGATGGTCTTGAAGCACACCACTACCCTCCATAGCCCTAGCAAGCTATTCTGACAATTAGTGCAAAAGAAAGAAACATTGATTGTGACAGAAAAATAATAATTTTCTACATATTTTATTAAATTAATCTCCAGGAATTTTATCTTCATTGTCATTTCATAGCAAGTTTTATGTAAAATATACATAGCATACTTCAGATTTAATTTGGATTCATTTGTTGAATATGAAATATTGGTTATTTTATTAATTTACTAAAAACCCCACATCTGACTTAGAATGTAAATACAAACTCACAGCCACAGCAGAATACTAGGAAGTGTTTAAGAGTACAGTTGAGCTTTACCACATGTAACTTGGCTGGTTTGGTTAACACAATTCCTGAACTGTTATTAGGTAAGAGATTATTCAGGAAAGCCAAAGGAAGGGTTAAGGTGCATGCAAATCTCAAAGATCTAAATATCTATTTCAACAAATTGGTAAGGCTGCATTTCTACATGCTTGTTATAAGTGACTATCTGCTGCCACTTATGGTTGTGTGTGAAGACAGTTTAATGAGGATGACCTTTCTAAATAGGAAAATTTAGAGATTTACCCATTTTTGGTGCCTTTTTCGGTTGCTCTTACACAAGAAATGACTTAAAATCCAAGCTTCAAAGCTAGCTGAGAATAAATGGAAGTTTTAGTTGCAGAGCATAGCCCTTTAGCATTGGTGTCTTGGTGAGAGGGCCACTGTGCTGGAGCTGCTGCTGCAGGGATTTGCAGTCTGTGTTTGCAGGGGAATGGCACATGGCAAGTGCAGTCACACAGGGCTGCAAAAGGAGACTCCCTCATCCCTACAGCAGCACGAGGGGAGAACAGCCTTCCTCTCTCCCTCAAGTGGCTCCATCAGCCATCTGCTGTGGGGATCCTTCCCACAGACACTTGGGAGCCCATTAAACATATTCCAATATTTCTGATAACAATTACAAATATACTAGAGGCCAAATGTCCAGTGTCTTCAGATGCTGCCCAAATCACAGGAATCCTAATCCCACTGCGTGGCCCTAACTTTGCACCTACAGCTCTTGCTTGGGCATCAACAGGAGAGGGGCCAGGGATAATTGGGAAACTGCTTATTACTAATGCTGAAGTAATTAACTAACAGCAAACTCCTCAAAACAAAGTGAGGGGGTTGACTGGGTTTTATAAATCTGCTGGAATTGCACACTGATTTGTCAGGACATGAACCAAGGTACAACAGATCCTCTCACATTTCAAACTTCCTTTACCAGCTTTATAGAGAGGAACTGTGGATTCATGGGACCATCCCCTAAATCACAGTGCACCCGAGGGGGAGGAAATGACTCACAGCAGCTGCATTACAAAAATGAGCAGCATCTGAAGGCCTCTGCTGAGAGTAAACTAACTTTTTCCTTTTCTGCATCATTCAGTGATACTGAAGAGCTCCAAGCTTTGTTTTATCTGCCTTTTAGGCCGAAACAATTGCAACTGTTAGGATCACAAATCATTTTTAATGGGTTCAATTTTCAATCTTGTGTTCAATTCTCTTTTTTTCTTTACTGTGGAATTATTAATCAATTGGAATGAGAAGGAGCATTCACAGAAAGTCTGAAGAGATTAATGTGGCTTAAGAGGACTTGACATTCCTGAGGCATTTTATGAAACACAGTTACAGAAAACCCTGTAATTGTTTTGTAGTTAATTTCATCTGCATTCTCACTGTTTAGATTAGCAGTATAGTATAACCAAATGCAAGAAATACTGTAGAAAACACAAAAATAATGCAGTGCATTCCTTTGTAACTGAACAGCTTACTCTGCTCTTACCATGACACTCCAGCTTTTAGCTTTCCTGAATGAGTCTTTATAACAATCAAGCATTTTCCACTTTTTATCAGTATCATCAGCAAAACACAACCTTATGAGTCTCCTGATAATCAGCTTTTAAGTGGATGTTGGCAGTGCAAACACTGGTTCTGAACATACCAAATCAATCAGAATTGTTTTATGTACTACCTGAACACTTTTTGTTGTATTCTCTTTTCAAGACTGAGCAAGAAGGACAGACTGACAGAAAAACAACCATATTGACTGTGTAGGGCTGGTAAATTCCTGAAGTCGACTATGACCAGTAAGCTGTATGTTTCTAAAGCCTTCACCTACACTCAAATCACACATTTTCCCATATATAAATACACCTTCTTGCTATTTATTTATTTTACCCATCAATTTTTACAGCTTTACAGTAAGCTGACATTAGTACATTTTAAGTGCAACAAAAGTAGAGCAGATTTACCTTTTTTAGAGTTTCAAACCTCCTAAATTCTTATGATCATGAGGATTGCTGAGGGAAGAAACACTGAGGTTTAAACACCCAGACTTACCTCCATGTCGGGTTTGTATTTATCTTCAAACACTGCCATGGCTGCCAGCGATCCAGAACCTGTGGTGACAACACCAGGACACCCCTTTAGCCAGTGGATTCAGATGTGGCAAATTTTTTAGAGAAAAATATAGAACATCACATCAGCACAAACCAAACTTCAGCCCACCTCAGCTTCCTCTACACTAAGCCAGAACCTGATTTAATCCTGGGGATACAGCTTGTGTGCACAGACTTGGCACAGGCCCATCCTGACAGCCTTTCCTTCCTACCATTTTCCACAAAAATAAAAAGAGAGTTAAGGGAATGCCACAGTTTGCAGTCCCTGCTCCTCCATCCTCCTGCCCCACTTCCCTGCCTGCTCCTCTCAGAGGGAATCTCCTGGAATGAGGAGATGGCTCCAGCACTGGGGATGAGCAGTGGGAACAGGGAAGGGGCTGCTGCCACCAGAGGATTTCCCCTGTAGTTAAACAGTTAATTGTGCTCCTGCTTTGTGCCATTATTTTTACAATAATGAACAATAACAGCTGAACAAAGTGCCAGAGATGAAACCACGAATTTAACATTCCTCTCCAGAAAGGATGAGGTACAAGTGCAGTGATGGAACAGGAGCCATTTCTGCCCAAAGCACTGTCACTGCAGGGTTATAAATGTGCTTTTCATGAATTAACACAAAAAGCAGAATGTTACTATTTGAAATTGTAAACTTGCTTTGTTCAGAAAGAGTGAGCCTTCAGGAAGATTTTTTTGTCTGTCGATGGCCCTACCCATATTTCAGCGAGCACTACTTTTGGGGAGTGAATAAAGTTACCTGCAATTTTTTACTCCAATTAGAAGATTTTTTGGCATTTATTACTTTTTAACTTGTTTTGCATAGTGCTATCTGTTTAGCTGGGTCACAGAGAAAGCCATATTTCCTATTTAAAATGATTTGTGTATATCGCTTGACCACCTCAATGGTTTAGTGAAAGCAAAAGGCAGCGATTAAACAGTTTCAAATGAGGTGTCCTGCTGATTTTATCAAGTCTGCTGAATGTATAATGAAAAAGGAGAAGCTGACAGTGACACTGTTGAGAAAATACAGACTACCTTAGCTGAACCATTTAAGGAGGTCCAATTATAGATCAAATTTAAAGGGTTGAAACAGCAGATTTACAGACACAAATCAATGAGCATGGTAATCCCGATGAATGTGACAGATATTCCTGTTACAGAATATTGCTGTGGTTGAGGATCATTACCTTTACAGTACCAAATACATCACACCTAAAAGCAGTAGGACACTCTAAGTGTGTACTTGTATTACAGGCAATGACTATTCATTTACACCTTGGAGCAATACACAACTCCATTTTTTAAATGCTGAAACTGAGAATAAAGAAGATTTTTAAGCAACTAATAGCACAACTGAACTGCTGATGCAAACAGCTGATACCACAGAACAAACTACTAATAAAAGGAATTTTATTGACCCTTCAAACAAGGTCAAAATAAAGTGTGTGCCAAAGCAAACACAGGAACCTGGACAATAAAATAATTCTTCTGGAATGACATAGGAATATTTCTAATGAAAGGTAAAAAAGTCTGGGCTAAGGTCTCAAACCAAGCCCACACTCCTGATACACCCAAATGAAGGCCTACCATGAGCTGAGTGGGAAGCCTCAAAGCTGGAAAACAACATTATTCTTGGGAAAAGGGTGACAAAATCAGAGTACAAAGACTAGAAAATGGGCAAAAAAAGAAAGTACAAAATGTAATATCTGAACAAAATTATTACATTAGCTATTTAGTTGGGAAAAAAGTGATCTTAATTTCTTAAAGCTTCTACTGACAAATAAAAAGTTAGCAATAACACAATTGCACACAAGGCTCAGGCTGAATTTCTCCAGCTCCTTTTAAAAAGAACTTCCCAAAAGAACCTATGGGCAGGAAATCAGCAACTTAAGAAGAAAAAAAGCGAAAGAAAAAAGGTGGGGGAATCTGATGTTACAGTACATGAAATCCTTTATACATAAAGAATTACACTTAATTATTTATCTCACTGTGTTACCAAGACACAAATAAATGCCAAATCCACTATCAACCTTAAATAAATAAATTCACACAGTCCTATAATGTAAATTTTCAAAGAGTTGTTTAAAGTCTTAACTAAACCTACATGCGGACATTTACATCTGAAAACCAAGATCCTAAGGAAGTTCTAGTAAAACAGGAAGCTGGAAAAGCTCAATAGACTCGCTTCAATTTTTCTCTAGTGCTTATAAATCCTAAACAAGCTTGCATTTAAAATCTGCCTTAGCAAAGCCTCCCAGCACAGCTAAGCATTCTCTAGAACAGATTTTCCTGATCTTAAATAGCCTGACAAAAAACCTTCACTGCTCCCTGCACCAGATGTAAGCCCCGTGTTTTCAGCAGCACCAGTCAGTGCACACATCTGAGTGTCTCCATCAAAACTAAAATCCTGGGTGACAACAGGACCAGTTTGGAAACCCCTCCTGGCACGCAGACACTCCCTGGAGCACAGAGCTGAGCCCACCTGCCCTGCTGGGGCTGGCCCAGGCACAGCCCCGGACAGGCGCTCCCGGGTGAGAACTTCACTGTCCCCCTGCACCCAGCGCCCTCTCCCTGGCAAATCCCACCCACACAACCCCACCATGTCCCAGCCACCCCGACTGCCTCGTGAAAGCTGCATTGTGGCAGGAGAGAGGGCAATAAAACCAGGAACTTAGGTAAACACTGCCAGTACGGTTTTCTTATTGCTGTTCCTATAAAAACACAGAAAACTCGGATATTAAGGGTCTATGGAGAACTTGTTTGTGTGTGGGGAAACAGCTGCTCTCTTGTCTGTGCACTCGATGCCCACCAATAATTCATTTTTAACAAGCAAGCTTTGCCTTTATGCAGAAACAAGCTTCACAATTCCCAAACATAAAGTCTGGAGAAGGATAAAATCCAAGCATGGCAAAACACCATCCATTAACTGGGGATGGATCCCCCGCCTCACACACACCGTAACTGATTTAAGTCACCACCAGTTCAGATCCAGCAGCAGTTCAGCCTCAAATCCATTAACACCTCCAGGAAAGCCATGTGATAGCCTGTCATTAAACAGTGTCTTTACCTGAGCTCAAAGTAACACCAAAGCTGGCATTTATCTTAGGTAAGATTTCAAACTAAGCTTTGCAGAAATGGAAATTTTCTTTGTTGGATATATTTTTTCCACAGGTTTAAAGTTTATGTCTCTTTTGTACAAGAGCAATAAGAATAATTAAGACAAAGGATAAGCGGCAAAGTCATAATTTATTTCTATTACATAGTGTTCAGGAAAAAAACCTTTCAGATCTTTAAAACTGCTAAGAATGCTTACACTTAACATCAAGTAAAAATTGCCAGAATTTACTTTGCATATATTTTCAGAAAGCAGCACTTTAGAAGCAAATATTCAGGAAGCATTAATCTAATATCTACACACGTAAAAATATTGATGGCAAACAGAACTACAGAAGCTGAACTACTCAGAGGCAAATGCTTTTCAGTCTCCTGATTAGCATGAACCAGGTAAGTTATGAAACGGTGACAGAATTTACTGTTCTCTTCTTTAACACTGGTCATTTCCTGATTTTTCCCTACCAAGTTGTTAAATTTTCTGCATGCAACTGTAATAAATTGACTTTAAAAATACCATCTGGTCTTCACTTGAGCAGTTGTACCACTTCAGTATTGACTTAAAGTGGAAGATAATTATTGATACATAGCAAAAAAGTGCAGCTCACAGTAATTTCCACTGTGAACTACAACTGTGGGAGCTTTTCTAAAGCAGATACACTGGATCTTTTCAGCAGTACCTTCACTGAAGCCAAGTTCTCATTGCCAAGTACAGTCCAAGTCCTCACCCAAGGACCTGTTTGCTGCCACACCAGAGCATGTGCAGAGCTTTGAGAGCAGCATTTAGCACCTCCTCATCCATCACTGCCAAGGCTCCCTGACAGGGCATTTATTCACACGCGCTCATTGTTATTCAATTTGCTGCTCATCCCAGGTAAGAATCCCGTGATCTGGGCAGCCCCTTGGACTGGGATCATTTTTCAGCGGGGCTCCTGGCTGGGGCTGGCTCCCAGCAGTGGGAGTTCTTGCTCTGCAGCACGACACTGCCACTGCATGAGGAGCTGATTTATGAATATGAAGCACCACTGGCACCAGGGGAGCAGCTCCAGCCACCAGAGACTCCTGAACACTCCTCCTGCTTCCAAAAGCTCAGCTACACACTTCAAGTGCTTTAATTTTATGCATGCATTTCATTATAAGCCTTGGCCAGAAGCTTTCCTAGACAAGCCAAGCAATCAGACAATCTTGCATCGTTTGCTGAAATCCAATTTTGTCCTTTGTCAGCATAAACAGTTTAATTTGATGTTCTCACTCCTGAGTAAGCACTGTGTACCTCTTAAATCTCTCTTGTAAGGCAGGACACCACTCTGTCCATCCAGACAGACCAGCACACCAAAACAAACTCAATTTCTCAACCACCTTTCCTATTTAATACTGACTTTCCAGAAATTAACTGGCCAAACATGCCTACTGATTTTGTAAACCGCCTTTAGAACTTGGGAAAGAAAACCCTCAACAATAGATCCGATGTAAATAAGATTGAAATACAATTCCAACTATCTTCAATTTGACTTTTCATAGTTTTTCTGCTGTATTGATTCTATCTTTCGTGTATATGCATGAGCTGATTTTTTACTAGGACACATGCTGGTCACTGGAGGAAGTGTCAGTGCAGCAGGGACGGGAAGGTGAAGGACCCTGATGCTGAGGAGGCAGTGATGGACAGAGTGGCCAAAGGGAACGAGTGGGCACAGCCACACACCTGGACTGCCCACAGCAAACAGAAGTTCAGGCTACACAGAACTTAATGTTCTAATTCCCACTCGTTTGAACTTAGTCTGCTCCCATGCTATTTTTGTGTAGGGAAAGAGGAGCTGCCTGGATTTCCCGACGGGCCGCGTTTGAAAGCTTTTAAAATCCTAGGCAGGAAAGCCAGCATTGGTGGAAAGCAGAGTGCATGGGGTGGCACAGGAGGCGGCCCCACAGCCCCCCAGGGGTCCCACAGCCCCCAGGGGTCCCACAGCCCCCAAGGGTCCCACAGCCCCCAGGGGTCCCACAGCCCCCCAGGGGTCCCACAGCCCCCCAGGG
>VXBR01003155.1:35094-83282 GCA_013400215.1 Cisticola juncidis | reverse complement strand
CGCAGCGCCCGGCCCGCCCCGCTAATTGCGAGCGCTCATCACGGCCCCGCTAATTGCGAGCGCTCATCACGGCCCCGCTGCACCGATACCGCCCCGGCTCCGAAAGCCGGCGGGAAAACGGGAGCCTCCGTCATCCCCAGCAACAGCCCCCACAGGTGCTGCAGCCAAAAATGCCAGCCAGAAACAGAAAATATTAATGAGAATCTATAAATGTGTATTTTCCCACCACAGACACAGCATAAAAGCTGCACCATGCACAGGCTGACTGATTTACTAATCTGATATACTTCATCTTCAAATCAGTTTTCTGATATATTTATTTGAACCTTCCCTTACACTTTCATGGCTCTACCAACCATGCTTCTGTTTAAAATAGTTCAAGTCCTCCAAACAAAACACAAATCCCCCAAGTGAAATTTGTACAAACCACAAGTTAGGATATACTGCAAATCAAGTTTCTGAGCTTATTTTTTTCTTTCAGCAAGATTTTGGGAATCCCATAATTCTTGTGCTTTAAGGTGTGGAACACACAGAAATACATTCCCTGTATCTGTCTTCTGGCAGCTGAGTTTCACCCCAGCCCATGTTTGTCAGCAAACAGAACAGCACACCTGCCCTATAAATACAGGTACGACTTTATCCTTGCAGTGTGAGGCGCAGGCAGCTGCCAGCAGACAAATGGATTTATCCAGTCCCACTTTCAGCCCCAGTTTGCAGCACTCACCCATGGTGACGTAGGGCAGCTTGTCGGTGGATCCGTGCGGGTGGATGCTGTACAGGTGGGGCCCGGTCACATCCACTCCCCCCAGCACCAGCGCAGCGCCGATGTAGCCCTGGTACCTGGGAGCAACGTTTGTCTGTGAGTCTGGAGCCCACGACTCTGCTGGGGCTGTCCCCAGCTGCCCGGGTACAGCTCTGCACTGAACAGGCTGCTTCTACCAGCTGGCAGCAGTAAAATAAGAAATGTACTAAAATACAGTTTATTTCAGTGTCCAGCAGACTTTCTGAGGCAATGATTCTATTACAAATCACAGGAAACTCCCAGTTTTACAAGCTTGCACATTACTCTATTGCCAGACCAGCCTTCTCACCACAAGGATACACAGCAGTTTTCATGGGTGTGATTATGTATAAACTACAAAAATACCCTGCTGTTTTTGTCGTGCAATCACCACACAATTCTCTAAAACACCACAGACTCCATTTCTCTTCCATCTCAGTTAAGAAGCCCATGAAGCAAAGCGCAATTATGAAATCACTCCTGAAGTCTTGCTATGAATATTAAGCAGGCTAAGACAGGATGCTCGTTAAGCATTACTTGCTGGTTTTACCTGCCCTGTTAATACACAAGAAGCCCACTCTTTACCTGAACAGCATCTGTTTGAGCATCCTGTTGGCGGTGACCACGCGCGGGAGGCGTCCCGTGGACAGCGAGTGCAGCTCCAGGTTGGAGGAGATCAGCTGAGTCGTCATCTCCGTGTCTGCCGCTGTTCCAGCACCGCAGCAGCTGAAAATGGGATAAACAGATGAGGAAAAGGAGACACAAACCTCCCTGCTTCACACAAGAAGAAATTTTCTCACACTAAAACTGAGCGAATTAAGCTCTCAAACAGAGAGCATGAAACAAGAGAGATTAAGTGTAAATGTTATACCATGAACCCCCAAGCCTTGCTAATAAAATATCATTTTGAAACAGAGCTTAATATTTGCTGTTAGTAAAGAACATGGCTAAAAAACCCAGTACCGACATCATTACACAATAACGTACACAACAAACAATTTACCACCCACCAAAAAATGCCATACGTACTAGATATTGGGGGAAATGAAGTGTATTTTCGAACAGTTCTTGTCAGCAACAACCATGCCCTCAGTTGCTCTCGTATCCGCTCCAAGGACGATGCCATCCTGCAGGAGAGGAGGATTATTGCCAAAGCCGCCCCTCCACAGGGCCCGTCCCGTCGGGGCCGGGCACAGCGGGGGTGACGCAGCAGCGGAGCCTCCGCCGCGGGCCCGGCCCGGCCTCGCCCCGCCCGCCTCACCTTGAAGATGACGCCGGCGATGGTGGTGCCGGTCTTGCGCGGCGCGGGCACCCGCAGCCCCTTCTGGGCGAGCTCGGCCTCCAGCAGCGANGCTTTGGGGGCGGGGCTTAGGGGCGTGGGCGTGGCCGGAGCGCGGAAACCGCCCCGAGACCGACCCGAACCCGGCCCGAAACCGACCCGAACCCGGCCCGAACCCGACCCCAAAACCGGCTCAAAACTGACCCCAAACCGACCCAAACCCGACCCGAAATAGTCCCAAAGCTGACCCCCAAACCTAGCCCCAAACCAACCCCAAACTGACCCAACACCGACCCCGAAGCTGCGTGCTGGCAATGGAATGGTTCTGCGACCAAAAAAGAAAAAAAGAAAAAAATGCCCATTTTCAAAGTTATAGGAGTTCCACTGTATGTCACTATAATTTAGTGTTTTCTGAGTAAACTACGTCCAGCGTAAACTACATCCCTCCAGTTTAAGTTTTCCTCCAGTGTCTTGAACCATTAAAATAATGCTCAAATGTATCCACAGAGAACAAAACTTCTGGCCACATCTGCAGAAAGGATGTGCTTTAAAACAAGGCAGACAGTGAGATTTTTCCAAAGTTCACACATAGTTGCTTTGTAGATATTATATGTGCCTGAAATTAAAAAACTCATTGATTAAAAAAAGTGCTGTGTGTTCCCATCATTAAATATTAATTACCTGACACTCTTTCTTATGCAGGAAAATGATTCTGGTGTCCCCTGTGTCCAACCAGATCTGCATGTCTGCACTGTCCCTCCCAGTTACTGAAAAATTACTGTTCTCCATCAGGGTGTTCTTAAGATGAACAACAAAAATTGGGTGGATGGGCAAAGCTAATGGATAATGTCTACTTTTGCCTCCAATGCTCAAAAATACTTGCCAATGGGAGAGAACAAAAACAGCCACGGGGAAGAAATCCAAGCCCCAGCCTCTCTTTTGATTGTGCCAGTCTTGAAGTAAAAAAGCCACCAGACCAAGCAAGACCATCCTTAAAGTAAATATACTGAGCACCTGTGCTCTGCACGCTCTTCTCCCCTTCTTTCAGCCCTTGGGTAACTGAAATCCCACGTTCTTGTACACCAGTAAAGCTGGGAAGCTGTCTGAGAGACAGAATGTCCTGCTGCCAGATGCTCTTTTTTCATTCTAACACAGTTGTTTTTCTCTTCACTTGATAAAGTTAAAATAAACAGTCTCTGGGGTGAATACCAGGCATCAAAATTGGATTGGCATATAAACTGTGGAGCAGTTGGTGGTGGGGAGTCTGGGGAAAAGGAAACAGCAGGTTTTAGCTAGAGGGGACAACAGCTTTATTTCCCTTTTGGTCCTTGACAACTAAGCAGATGTCCTACAATTATTGTTTTACCTTCTAGAAATGCAGTGCCTTTTCCATCCTCCCAGGTACACATGCCTACCCTCCTGCAGATGTGCAGGTACCTCTCCCCCTGCTTCAGAGCCATCCTGGTGCACCACCAGCTCCATCTATTGCTGGGTGATGCTGGCTGAGAGTCAGACAAATCCTTCTTTCTCCCTCAGCTTTCTGGGATACCTACTTCCAGTCCCATTAATGTAGATACAACTGGTGGCCTGAAGAATAAGATCTGCTCTGATCATCTGACATGGGCTTTGTCTTGTTATAGTGTAAACTTTGCATCTGGGTTGATGTCCACTGTAGATACAAGTGTCTGTTGGTGTCCTTGGGAGCCCTTCGGAGCAGATGTCCCCAAACCCTGGCACCAGTGATGGGTGACAGGGGGGATCCTGGGCACCCCCTCTGCCACTGGGCACCCACTGCACAGAGCTGGAGGATGGCTGAAGAGAAGCTCTGAAGGGCTTGTGAAGTCCAAAAGTATGCAGAAGAATAAACACTGGGGAAGAGGGGGCCAGGTTCATTAATTAATTAATTAGTGAATTAATTAATTCAATTAATTTTTAAGGTTCTAGTCCCATCTATAAAGCAGTGTTTGTTGTACATCTGGGAACACCCATGGCTGCACACCTCAGAGCTCACCTTAATTTGTTACAATGAACTGTACTCAAGCCTGAAAACCAAAAACTTTTCTCTTTTTTTTTTTTTAAAGCGGCCCTAAAATCTGTTTCTAGCCTTAACAAAGCTGCAATCCAGGTTTATCATCCTACAAGACATCTGACAGGGAAGTTAAATAGCACTCCAGACACATTTTTTAAAACTTACTTGGGATTGGAGGAATGTTTAGTGTTATGTCAGCAGGTGGGCACTGGAGCTGAGGTCTGTCTTCACTCTGTGTGTGTAATGCATAAACTCCCAGGTATTTTGGTGTCTGCACTGACACCTGCCTGGTTTCCCAGTTTTGTGTTCAGTGCTTTCTCAAAGTGTGAATGACAAATGACATCTTAAATTCTTGGACCTTTTCAAGAGACATTGGGTAACTTGGAATGCTTAACAAAATCTTCAGGCTGGTTTTCCTCTATGAAGCTTGCACCTGCTCTTGCAGTATGAGAGGCACACATGCTGTTTCAGGGTAACTAGAAGAAATCACCAGGCAATTTTTTGCTCTCTAAAATAAAGGAGTTAGAAAAAGTCAAGTCTTACCAGGTGAGGCTGGCCTCTGCACCATGCACCAGTCCTGCACAGAACAGCTTTTCATTGGAGCTGGTCAGAAGCAATGCAAACTAGCCAGGAGCTGAAAGCACTGATGGTGCTTGTGACCCCTCAGCACGGCTGTGTCTGGTGCATATTCCAACATATTCCTGGTTGGTGTGTGTTCCTACATCCCCAGCTAGCCAGCAGCTCCTGGAATGTCCCAAGGTGAACTTGTGTTCGGAGCGGAGCCAGGCAGGGAGAGAATCGCTGAACTGGAGAATAAATGCACCATGTGTCTCTCCTGTTCCAAACCGCTCTAATTTCAAACATCTCGCCTCAACAACGATCTGTTAACGAGCTGCAAGCCAAGAATCTGTCAGAAGAATTTAAATACAATTCTGACAAGATCAGAACTAGATAGACTCAAACTTTACCAACCTGTGGCTAAACCAAGGCTAATCGAGTTAAGTGTTTGCCCGGGCCAGGACAGAAGGTAAGCTCGCTGGGATCTTCTTCATTGTAACTGAAACTTCCAAAAGCAGACTTACCTGACATATTTAAATTCATTAGAGGAAATAGAGTGTTGAGGGTGCCTTCATTAGTTTGAAAACTGAAAGAAGAGCTTGAAACTGGAGCTGACAAGGGGATGATGTAGTGAGGTGTGAAGGAAGTTCCAAAGAGCTTCTGAAAGAGCCATTTCTGAATGGGAATGGCTTCTGGCAGAGGTGCAGATGTGAGAACAGACTGTCTCCCTCCACAGGACAGGATGTCAGTAAAAGGGATGTGAGGGGGGATTCCCAGTCCAGGTTGGGAATCCACACTTGAGCTGACTGAACTCCGAAGCTGTGGAGACACCCAGGGCTCTGCTGGACACAATGTGCTGGACACAATGTGCTTCCTCTTTCCTGACATCTGTGTTCCTGTAAACTGATGTGGCACTGCTTATGCCAGTTGTTTGTAGACCCTCCTGTCTTGTGACTGACGTAATTAAACCCAGTAAAGAGGTGGTTTCTCTACTGCCAGGCTCCTGCAGAGAAGGTTTGGGCCATCTGCTTGATGGTCTGTTGCATTTCTGGCCGCTGGTGCTGTCGCAGGGGCTGGAGCTCTGCTGTTGTGCAACAGCCACGTATGGAAAGCTTTATCCTTTAATGTGAAAAATGGGAAAGACAGATGCAGTCTGGGTCTAATATTGTTCTTGTACGTTTTCCTCTCATCTCTCAGGAGCTCTCTTGCTGCTGCCTTTCCTCACTCTGAGCACCAGAGCTCCTCTTTTTACTTGATAAAGCAGGCACAGTCACTGTCCTCCAAATCCAGACCCCTGCCTGAGGGTATTCCTCAGGACCTCCAGAGGATATGGACCATCTCCCCATGATGGTTGTGACCTGTGCATAGTGACACCTCACAGAAATGACAGTTTGCAGAGTTTTTCCTAGCTGTGATTCCAGGTTCAAGCAAATGCACAGTGGATGTCTGGTTAAACCAGCAAAACCCCTTTATTAGAAAACCATGGAAAAAAGGTATCAGAAAGATGTAGTGTTTCAAAGAGGATCAGAACCAAATGCCCTGTCTTGCTGGTAGGAGCATGGGAGATTTAGGAATAGTTAGTGGCTTGAGAAAAAAACTCCCAAAAAGATGAGTAATACAGGCAGCTCCTGTTTTTTCTATTGGTTTCTGGGCTATACAGATTTGTTATAAATGATGGCACTAAATAACCAGCCGTGCCCAAGCTCCCTGAAAGGCTCTGCAATATCAGCAGCTGATGTCCCACTGCGCAGGGACACAATTGGGTCTGTTCCTCCAGACAATACACCTGTCACTGGGAAACAGAAAGCTGGCAATTAGCGGGGAGGCTCTGTGCTGGGCTTTCATCCCAGACAATGAGAAGGGCCTGGAAGACTGAGATTAAGGCTGGCATGTCCACATGAGATTGCTGAAACAAACCTCACTGAGACTTGGGGGCGTTTAAGAAGCAAAAACAAGAAAATAAAACCCTAGTTAAATCTTACTCTACAAACAAGTTAGAAACAAAATAGCACCAGAACAGGATCCTTTGCATTGCAAATGTAAGTCTGGGGTTGTAGAGGAAACTTTCTCCCTAGCTGAGCTGTCTTGTAGTTGTCAGTGTATCACAGGAAATTAAACCAAGTGGGGTTCTGCATTCAAGGGTTGCAGGGTTCTGGGAGTTCTGCATTGCTCAGCCAAGACCAGCACTAAGCAGCAGCCTTCACAGACAGCTAATGCAAGTTCCATGCCTGGGGACTCCATACCTTGCACTCTGAATGTTTAAAGGTCCCCCAAATTACTGGCCCTGCAAAGGCCCTGAAAGCAATGCAGCAGCAATGCACTGACACAGGCAGTGTCAGTGGCTGCTTGTGGCCAGTCCTGAACCTGGAGGGGAGCAGCTGTTAGAAAGAACCTCATCTGGTCAGGAAGTCTCAAACATTTTTTTCTCCTGGTACAGGTGTTCTTCCAACACACAGGAATCAGGAAAGCTGGAGGAAAATTAGGGAAATCTTTTCCTTGCTATCAGCTCCATCTCCCCAGGGATGTAATTTAGGATTGGCACATGCCACAAAGGGGTGGGTGGGGGTGCCCAGGGATTACAGCCGTGCTGTGCTTTGAGCAGGGCTCAAAGCAGGGGCTCAGCTTCCACTGCAGCCCCCTGCACTTCTCTGCTCACCAGAGGCTGAGGTGTGATTGCTGTGCTGAGGGCAGGTCACCTGCTGCTGACAGGGGCAGGAGGGGCTGCAGGGAGAGCTGAACATTTTCTGTGCCAGGAGGTTGTTGGTACAGGCAGGCTCTGGGGACCTCCACGGGTCACTCTGTCCCCTTCGGGAGGAATTGCTCTGCCTGTGACCTTGTGCCCTTGTGCCCTCAGCTTCCTGGGGGATGTATCCACCACCTACCAGGCTCTTGATGGGAAGCCAGTATCATCAGGAAGTTTGGTCAGCCCTGATGTGACAGACTTGAAAGGAGAAGGGGACAGCAGACTAAGAGAACTAGACAAATAATGGCATTTCTAAAGATGCAGGTGTCATAAAATCACATCAGCACAGACCTGCAGTGTGCAGGGTGAGGAACTGGTTTGGATACCTGAAGAAATAGCTTGAGTGAGTGTCCTCTGTGTCCCTGCTGAGTGTGAATGGGAAATGGCAGGTGCCATCCCAAATGCCAACTGTGCTCTGATGACTCCTGCATGGCCACTGAGCCGCTGTGTGCACGTACAGCCCGGTTTGCTGAGCATGGGGGTCAGGTGGTGACACTGTGCCTCTGTCCAGAGGGCTGGGGGAGTTTCTAGATTCTCCCAGGCACTGCTGCTGCTGCTGGCTCGGTCCCTGTGAGGCGGTGGTGTGTTCAGAGCTGTGTGGGGTGACAGAGCTGGGATGTCCCGCGCTCCCCGGGAGCAGGAGCAGCGGGAACCTGTGCCATGACCAGGGCACTGCAGTGCAGGGTTAATTGCTTCCTGAACGCTGATGGATCTTCTTTCAGAGAGCTGGCATGGAGAACCCGCAGCAGCACGAGCCAGCAGCAGCTTGTAAAACATTCAGATGTGTGAAAGGGTGAAATAAGTGTGATATGGCAGTGGTGTGACACGTTCACAGCCCAGTACTGGGGAGGGAGGTACATCTGCATCCCTTCTACTGGTGCCTCCTCACTCAGCCCTTGGGAAACCCTGCCTTGGGTCCAAACTGATGCTAATCAAAGTTTGGTTGACACAAAACTCAGTGAGGAGGAGCTGGATTAAAGAGAGTGTCAGTTCTGAGCAGTAAACAGCAGGACAAAGAAAGGCTGGAGGAGAATGACATGTACAACTGGGCATGGGGAATGCTATTTTGAAGGATAACTCTGCAAGGGACAGGCTTGCACATGACTGAGTGATCTCTGACACGCTCCGTGCTTTGTTCCATTTCTCACTGCATCTTGCTCAGACACATGGCTTCTACTCCATTTGGCAAATATTTGATTTATAAAGATTAACATGTTGCTCGCCCATGTGCTGGGAAGCTCTTCCAAGGGTTGTGTGAAAGATGTGCCTTAAGGGTGGCAGCTCAGGGTTTACTCACTGCTAAGGAAACGTTCCTTAAAATGCACCTGAGCTGATTTTTTAAATTGACTGAGTGTGAACAGAACTGCAACCTGTTCCAAACCAAGGTAACCCAGAGTGACAGCATCATCCAAATGGCACAACACAACTTGCCCTCTGCTCAGCTGCTTGTTAGAGAGATTTACCAACATTAAAAGTGCTTTGGGATTTTGCCATCCAACCATCCCAAGGTCGTATGTCTGCTTGCCAAGGTCTTCATGTGCTGGATAGACACCTCTTACCTCTCTGGGAACTCTGTCATTTCCAGTTTGTGTTAAGATGTATGAACGAAGGTGATTCCAGGAACTGCAGTTGCCCTAAGGAGACAGCTGACTGGCTTTGTGGGAATTAGTGCTGATACAACGAGGAACTGCCAGCACTGATGGCAACAAATCTGCTCCATGGCAAGGAGCAAACAGTTGGCAGTGCCCATGTGTGCACAGAAATCGTCTGGAGAGCCGGGAGGTCCAAAGGAACCAGGCTTCCCAGGCTGTGCTCTTTGGGGCCTTTTCACTGGGATTTTAGGTGAAAGCACAATGAGATGCCAACTATTGGTTTCCACTTGCTAGCTGTGACTTTTCCCTTGAAATGCCAGTGATGCTTTCTTGCCAGGGTCTCTAGAGCCATCCTTGATGCCAGCCAAAGCATCAAGTCCTATTTGAAAGCTCAGTATACACTTAGGGATATTAGTTCATGTTTAAATCCAGGGGACTGGTGTAGGTGAGGCTGGAAACTTGGGCGGCATTCAGTGATCACAGGAAACTTCCCTTCACCTCTCTGAATGTGCACAGAGGAAGGTTTATTTGTATATACAGAGAAGAGTGAGGCTGAGGGCTTGATCCCTATTCTAGTGCTACCAGAGAACTGTATTTTGTGCTCTTACAAAAGGTGATTCATTCTGACTAAGACACAGGCACAAAGGCCACAGTTTTGCTGTCTGCTGGGAAACTAACTCTCATTAAACCTAATCCAGCCCTAAATTTCAAATAATTTTGCAGTTTCCCTCTGAAGATCTTTGGCATAAAGCTGGGCTCTGCCTCGTGCCCTTTGCTCCCTCCATTACAGAGGGAATCCAGTTTTGGCCAAGGCACGGTGGGCAGCAGAGCCTCCTGCAGTGCTGCCATGCTGCTGGTGTCCCCTGGAGCTCTGTGCCGTGCTGCCCACGAGTGCCAGGCCTTTTCCCAACTGGCAGCAGTGACCAAGCAGCCCAGAGCAGCTGCCTCCAAGGCCCATTCTGTGGGAGATTTATTGCCGAGAGCACAGGCATTGGGATGAGAAAATCGCCTTCATTCCCAGGCAAAGACCCTGAAGAACAAAAGCCAGTTGCTGGTGAATCCATGGTGTGATTCAAGCATTTACTGGGATGGGAGGAGTGGGAACCCTGTGCCTGTTGCTGCAGCAAAAGGGAGTGGGCATCACCAGAAGGAGCAGCTCTGGCTGCCGAGGTGGGGAGTGCCACAGCCATGGGGGTGACCTGGACCCTCCAGCCTTGGTGTTCTCCCCGGGGCAGCCGCAGGAAATGCCAGAACGCTGAAGCTGCTCAGTGAGGACATTGCACCCACTGGACATCTCTACACCTGTCCCTCTGTGCCTGCACCCCTGGGCTGTTCTGGGCTGCTGGGAGGATCCCCAGTCACTCCCCCACTGCCAGACCTCTTTGCCATGATCGTGTGCCAGAATTTCTGGGGAGGTTCATTGGACAATTCTATAGAGTGGTGACTGCCAGGGAAGAGGATCCCGGTGCTGCTGAGGGCTGTGAGTGCTCTGCTGTCAGGGCGAGCTGCCGGCGATGGGGTGGGCTGGAGGGGTCCCGGGGTGCGATGTGGGCTGAGGACGTGGGCAGTGGGGTGCGGGTGCCCAGCAGTGNCTGGCCCGGCCGCGGTCCCCCTGTCCGCCGCCCCGGACACCGCCGCTGCTCTCTGCCGCCCGCCGGGCTGTCGCGACTGTCCCGCTATGGCCATGCCGGAGCTCGGCCCTGCCCGGGCTCCCCAGGGCGGCCCCAGACCCGGGGTGCCCTGAACTACCGGGCTCTCCCAGCTGGGACACCGGGCTCCCCCCGCAGGGACACCGGGCTCCCCCACAGGGACACCGGGCTCTCCCCACGGCCCAGTTTTTTCTGCCCAGCCCGGGTTCCAGGTTTCGTCTGCACCATCTCAGGGGCTCTCCTTGGAGAAGCGGACACCTGAAGCTGCATGTGCAGGCTGAGGAGCGGGAGATTGGCGATGCCCTGGCTCCCTCTCACCCATCACATTTATAGTTTTGCCTGGGGGGCCAAGAGCTGTGTTCGGTGTTTCCAAAGTCACTGCTGAACTTTGGAAGACTGTGGACACGGAGCCGGGCTGCAGGGCGGATCTCCGAAGTCCCTTAGCAGCAGAGTGCTTAACTGAGCTTTTACAGCGCCCGGGGAGAACACGCCGAGAGCAGAGATCACTCACAGCCGGCGATGCCAGGGCCCGCAGCTTTAGGGCTTGTTTGCATTGGCGTTGCCACTTTCCATCTTGTGTCTTTACGTACCCTCATTTGTGATTTTACTGGGTTTTTACTGCCGTGCGCTCAGGGTTTCCTCCCGCGGGGCAGAGGTGCGGAGATGGGGCCTCGCTGCCGGCAGCTCCCCGGGATGGCTCCGCGGGGCTGGGCTCTGTGTTCGGGCTCCTGGAGCATGATTTACTGCTCTGCCGGGTCTGATCCGCTGCTCTGTTCCTGCAGGTTTTAAAAGCAACGAGAAAAGCTGCCAGTAATGTAACAGTGTTTAATGATGCCATTTATGGTGGCTTTTTAATTTAGTTAGTGCAGATGAAGAGCTCTGCGATCTTGCTTGTTCATTAATATTGCACATCTCCATGTTTCGTGCTTAATTATTTTGTATCCTGCAAACAAATTAAACCAAGACTTTAGGTTCTTTGAGAAGATCTGGGAATTCTTTGGATAAGATACTATTCAGGTATTTCAGAGAGAATCCTTTTCTCCTTTTTGTTTCGAGACTCTCTGAGGAAAGCAGCGTTGTCAGGGAACTGGCTTTCTGCAGAATGCTTCTGTCTCCATGATGCATCTCCAGTAATATTTTATTTATTCTAGCAAAGGCTGAAATCTTCCCAGCTGATCAGTATGTTTAGGAGAGACTTGAGATCTGATTCTTGGTTCTTCGGCTTTCTGGTGAGTGTTACCATTTTTAAAAATTATTATTCTGGGTATTTGAGATAATGTTAATATTTCTCTGAATATTTCAACACATCCTCTCCACCAGGTTGGTCTGTCCAGGAGTCTCCTTGCCTCTGCAGCCCTTGCCAAGAACCAGACTTCTAAAGGTTAGTGTTTTTATCAGCACTCTATGTGTTTTACAAGCAATATCTAGCACAGAGAAACAAAAGGTGTCTAGTGGTGCAAAAAGAGGTAGAGAAACTTTTTCTGTTATTCTGTTTTGTGCCTAAAATGCTGTTTGCAGAGCTGCTGTTTGCCAGGCTGTTTGCTCAGCTGCTGCTCTGTGCCCCACTGCAACTGCAAACCAAACAGATTATTTTGTGCCTGCAAATTGCATCTGCAAATGCAGCAGCTGGAAGGAGCAGGGAAGTGGGGATAAAGCAAGAAAAGTTGTTTTAACATAACTGCTTTGAATAAGTTTTTCTGAGGGCAGTTTTTCTGCCCAGCTCCAGCCCCAGAGGGCAGTCACAGGCATCCCCCAGTGCATCTCCAGGGCAGGCTGAGCCCGTCTGTCTCACTGTGCCCACTGACCAGCACCAGGGCTGCACGGGGAGAGCAGCTCCTGCCAGCAGCTCCTCCAAGGTGCACAGGGCACTGTTTGTAACAGTGGGCTGGAGAGGGTTTCTGTTTCCCCATTTCCCCATGCTGTGTGTGTCTTTCTCCAGGTTTTGCTCCTGTCACAATTGAGACCCCAAGACACACGTACGAATATGTGGCCACTGCTCTGGACTGGTGGCAAGCTGAGAGGTTCTGTGAGCAGCGCTTTGCTCAGCTGCTCCTCGAGCCCCAGCACAGAGAGCAGGGCTCCTTCAGCAAACTGCTGCAGTCCCACCACATCAGAGGTCCTGTCTGGCTGAAGGAAAGGGACAGTGTCCTGCACAAAACAAAGAGGAGACGTGAGTACTACTGAGCATGGGCTATTTAGAGATGTTTCCATTTCAAAAAATATGACTGGACAAGATATTTCTTGTTTTTTATTGTCACTTCTTTGGCCTATGCTTCTTCCTTTCTGCTGACTGAAATTTCTCCTTCTAGGTGGCCACACCATACCAGTCCTGGTATTCAGAGACAAAACAGACACAAAATACGTGAAGGTGCTCTCTGACTTCCCAGCACTGCCTGCTGTTACAGCCTGTGCCCACCTCCAGTGGGACACCAGGACCCAGGAGATCGCCACCATCTTCTCCTATGCCGTGCCCGCTTTCATGAACGAGTTCCAGCTCCGAGGCTGTGTGGATGAGGAAGGCTTTGTTCGCTTTGCCCTCATAGTCCACGGGCACCACTCCCCTTACCTGCCTGTGTTCCGTGCTGATGGGCAGTGGCATCACTTCTGTGTGACCTGGCAGCAGGAAAATGGCACCTGGGCCATCTATGCTGATGGGAAGAGGAGGGCATCGGCCAGCGGCTTGTGTTCTGTGGGGACATCTGCCCCCCAGGCCATCCTTGGCCAGGGCACCTTCATCATTGGGCAGGACCAAGATTCCCTGGGGGGCACCTTCAGGGCGAAGGAGTCCTTCAGTGGGAACATCACTGACTTGCACATCTGGCAGAGAGTGCTCAGCACCCAGCAGATTGCGGAGGTTCGCTCGTGCCAGGTGGTGGAGCAAGGCCTTGTTTTTGGGTGGAGCTCGAACGCCCTGGAAGTGGAGAGCACCGTTCAGGCAGTGACCACACAGCTCCTGTGCCCAGGTAAAGTCTCAGTACCCCCGTGGCTGCTATCCAGTTCTTAAGGCACAGCCCACAGCGTTTGTTGTACCAGGGCTTGTGATCCCTGCTGGGGATGGCGTGTCCTGGGAGACCCCTCTGTCTGTGTGTGTTTCCACAGGGCCTGTTGAGGAATGCAGAGTTTTGGAAGTTGGCAGCAGTGGACTCAGTTATGCATCTTGTCAGCAGACTCTGCCTTTCATCTGTCACTACAGCAAGGGTACAGCATCTGTCAGTTATTTATGTGTTGCTTCCACGCATGCACTCCTGGATCTCCCGGCTGGGGTGGTGGCAGGGATGGGGAGAACCCTGCTCTGAAGGGGCTCATGCAAACCCACCAGGGCTGGCACTTTGCTGCAGCTGCCTGCACTCTGGCAGGGGGTTTGGCTCTCCCCCAGCTGAACAGGGGTGGTTACACCTTCCATGGCTTCTGGGGGCAGTGCTGTGAGTGCCTCCGTGTCCAAGCACTTCCAGATTCCTTGGCCAGTGGAGCATGGGGGCAGGCAGAAAAGACGTGTGAAACTATCCCTCCAGATGGGATCTTGTGCTAAAAATAAAATACAGCTGTGAAGCCTCCTTGTCCTGCCTGTCCTGCAGACTTAGCCACCATCTGAGGACCATTGCCCGGGCTTTGAACATGGCACGTGTTAACCACGCTGTTGGACAGCACAGCAGTGGTTCTGGTTCTGGTTCTGGTTTGTCCCCAGATGCATACTGGCAGCTGAAGAGAGCTCAGCTGGAGTCCAGCCACCGGCTCGCCCGTGGTGTGAACACCCTTGCAGTGAGGACTGTGGTGAGTCCTGCAGCCCCTGCATGGGACTGGCTCCTGCAGCAGGCAGGAGCTGCTGGGGTGGAGGTGCTGGCACCTCGTGCTGTTTGAGGGCACTTTGGCAGCAGCTGTGCCTGGGACTTTCCTGAGCTGCTGCTGGAGATTGTGACCAGCAGAGCTGTAACTTCTGCTGTGATCAAACGAGCAGTGTTGCTTCAGATTGACTCATCTCACTGCGGACGGGAGTCTGGACAAGAGATCCCTTCCCCAGGATATTCCTGCTTGGCCAGACAGGTGTCCTGATGCCAACAAGGGCACGCAGGGCATTGCCAGGGCACAGCTGCTGATCAGGGAGAGTCAGGGCTCTGCACTGAACTAAACCATCTTTTCCTTGACAGATTCCTGACAGTGTCTTCACGAGTGGTGTGCAAGACATGAACCTCTCTGAGGCTCTTGATGTTCTTCATATCTTGGCAACTGTTCTGAGAGAAGGAGAAGTGCCTGTGCTTGAGCCATCTGACCTCCTTGCAGTGCTTCAATTATTAAAGCAAGTTTCACATATGGAAATCCAAGAGGGAGACGAGCTGGAGATGTTGGAGCAGTTGGGCCAGTATTACATGGAAATAACGGAGTTAATTCTGGAGGAGCAAAATGCTGGGACATGGTCATCCATCAGCCAGGTAATGGAGTCACCAGTTCGAGTGCTGTGTGCCTCATCTGCTCACCCCTGGAACTGGTGCAGATCTGCTGGGTAGAGGGGTAGGACTGTGCACTGCAGGGGTGGCTCCCGTGCATGCAGCACAGCAGGACCTGCAGCAGTGGGGCCACTCCTCTGCTGCCCCTCAGCTGCAGAGTCTATTTCTGGTGAACCCTTTTCCGGGAAGAGCAGATGGTTGTTCTACAGCTTTGCAAAAATCAGGAGTCAAGTCTAAAGGTCTTTCTTTCCAGGAGCTCATTTAGTTATTTATTTCCATGATGTTTTAATGGCTTTTTATGCAGAACAGCAAGTTTCCTTCACTGCCAGCCTTGTCTCCTTGCTGAAGGAACTGGGAACATCCTTCAGTAAAGAAATCACAGAAAAGCAAAGCCAAAGCTTGAGTCCCAAGTCCTAAATTCTTTCTGCCAAGGACCGAATGTTTAAGGAAACTCTTGTGAGCTGTGGGAAGGGGGGGTGATGGTGCAGGTGCTGATTTCCATCTCTCTGTGTGTGTTTGCAGGTTATCAGGGGGCCCATGGCTGTCGTTGAGCTCTGTGACAGAATGGTGTCACTCTTGGTCCCACTGCTGACCCCAGAGAGGACAAAGATCACAATCCAACACGGGAATATTGGTGAGTGGCACTGGAGGGAATCTCACCAAGACCCAGATCAGTCACCCTGTCTGGTTCCTAGTCCAAATCCACTCCTGGCTCCTCTGCTTCTCTGGCTCACGTCTTGCCAGCCCTGCAGCCTGCTCCCCAAGTCCTCTGTGCAGTGTCACCGTGTGAGGGCACCTCTCACGCTGTGGATTGCACGAGGATTGTAGGAAACCTTTGGGCATGGGACAAACTGAGCCCAGATGCCCACGGTTTGCACAGAGAGGGACCTGTCTGCTGCTGCTGCGGGTCTTGGCTGGGATTGTGGTGTCCTTCTGGTACTTTGCTGTAGCACTAGCTCTGGAGGAGGGCTGCACCCCGGTTCAGCCCCTGATTTTGCCCATGCACAGGGGTGGAGGTGAGGGAGCTGGAGCTGAGCCAGCAGGAGCTGAGCGGAGGGGCCTACGTGGTCCGGGCCCCCGAGAAGGGCAGGCATGACCTCATCGAAGTTCCCGCAGAGGAAATGCAAAGGCTGAAATCCAAAGGTTTGTTATGACACCTGAGCTTCCCCTGGTACTTCTGCATCACCCTCCTCAGTGGCACAGACGTTCACCTTGCTCGTGTGAGGTCTGCAGAGGTGTGGGAGGGGATGCCCTTGGTGAAAGGGCCGTGGGGGAGAGGTTCTGTGCAGCCCCTCTGGCTGGAGCTGAGGGTGTTCTGGACCCCCAGTACCAGCCCCCAGGGGAGGGCAGCAGTGTCCAGCACTGCCCTGTGCTCTGTCCCTGCCCTGTGCTCTGTCCCTGCAGGTCTCCACAGAGTCACAGTGAAGAACATGTGGTTTGGCTACGGCTCCCTGCAGCGGGGCCTGTCCAGCAGCGGCACCAGTGCTGTGGCTGCCTCTGATGGGGGACAGAAGTGAGTTAAACAGAACCCTCTGCACCCCAGGGTTCCCCTCAGCGCCACAGAGCTCATTTCCAAATCTGCACTGAGATGGTGCCTCGATTTTGGGGTCACCCTCATCCCTATCCATCTCCGCCCTGGTGTGGGGCTGCCTGTGCCTGAGATGCCCGTGGGGTCTCCTTCGAGCCTCTGTTCCGGGGGTTCCCAGCTCTGCGGGGGTGGCAGGGAGCAGATCCCGCAGGGCACTGCAGGGTCCCGTCCGGCTGGGCAGGAGCTGTCCCTGGAGATGGTGGCTCGGGAGCGGGAGGCCGGCCCGGAGCTCCTGGAGCTCGAACACTAGGTGGGGATGGCCGCCCGCGCATTCCGCACACGCTGCGCCCGCTCCGCCCTCGGGCGGCTCGGCTGAAACCCCCGGGATGCTCCAGTGCCCGCCCCAGCGAGGGGCACTGCTGGGGCTTTGCCAGGGGGTCCCAGGGTCTGTTCTGCCCCTGCCCAGGCTCTTCGCAGCCCTGGCGCGCTCCAGCAGCGCCCCGGATCTCTCTAACGGGGAGATCCCGTTTCCTGAGCACGCCCTGTGCTCCTGTGCCTGTGAGCAGCGTCCTTCCCCTGGCAGGTACCCGAGCACCGCCGTGGGCACGGCTGTGATCTCCTCGGCCGTGCTCAGTGACTCCCGGGAGATCAGCACGTCCGTGCGCTACCGCCTGCAGCACCGCGCCCAGGTACGGGCAGGGGCAGCGCCACCCCTGCGGCACCCCTGTCCTGAGCCAGTGCCCACAGCCCCGGCTCAGCACCCCAGAGCTCTGGGATGAGGGCTGCCCTGTGCCCAGGGCTCTCCCCTTGGCTCCTGTCCCTGGGGAGGTGTTTGTCCTGTGCTCTTATGGTCTGAGTGACCTGCACCCTCCGTGTGAGCTCCTCTCTCCCCTCTCTGCCTGCAGGACCTGCCCAATTCTCTGCTGGGGCCCATCTGTGCCTTCTGGAACTTCAGCCTCAGGTGCCTTGTTTCAGTTCGTGTCCCCAGGTTTATGAGCTTTTTATTTCCGCTGGAAAACCAAACATCTCAATATAAATGTAATGGTAAGAGTAGAGATCTGGAATTTTTTGCCTCCTTTGCATGCTGACATCCCCTGTCTGCTGGAGCAGAATGCTTTCCTGGGAAGATTTCCTTTGGAGAAGCCATTCACAAGCAAGTGACCTTTAATGAGGTATATACATCTCAAATGGAAAGTCCTGGTTAATTATGATTGTTGCCTGTGACCAAGAAGAGTTAGTCCAAGATACATGACCAAAGACACGCAGGACTCCCAGCCTCATAAATCCTGCCTGGCACTGGGATGTGTTTTTGCTGAATGTCACTGTGGTGAGAACACTGAGGCTGTGATATATTATGGATTGGTAATTAAATCATTCAAGTGAAAAAAACCTCCTTAGAGTCCCAGACTTGTAGCAGGCATGGATCAGGCTGGGGAGGGTGGGAAGGGCATGGTTTTGGGAACAGCTGGGTATTGTCCAAAGGGTCCCAGCAGCCCTGCTCTATCCTGACCTTCCTGTGGGACTGGGGAGGCTCAGGGGGCAGTGGGGACAGGGCAGCCATGGTCCCTGTCCAGGGAATTGATGGGAGCACTGCTGGGTGGCTGAGACAGGCTTGTCCTGAGCACCCAGGGCCCAGAGCCATGCTGGGTTTGTGGCAGGGGGAGACACAGCCAGCCCAGTGCTGCTCCCAGTGAAGGGGCTGTCCAGGGAGCCCTTCCCAGGGCCGAGCAGTAGCTGGGTTCTCTTTGCAGCTGTGGTGGTGGACCCCACTCTTTATGCACACACTGACACCAGATCTATTTTCATTCTGTGCCTGCTGGATGAGGCAAAGCTGCTGAGACAAAGGGCGAACCAGAGGGAATTCCACATGAAGACCTGATCTGATATCCTCATCTTCCTCCTCTAAACTCTGCTTTTTCTGGGAGAATGAAATTCCCCTCATGCCCTGGCGTTCTGTGGAAGTGAAAGGTAACTTCCCTGTGTTTTCTCTGTTTTACTGCACGTTAGCCCAGATGCTGGTGGGATGTGGTCCACAGCTGGCTGCTCTGTGGTGATGTCTCTCCCAGACTCCACTGCCTGTTTTTGCAACCACACCACGAATTTTGCCATCCTGCTGCAGGTCTTCGAGCAGGAGGTATGTGGGGAGCCTCTCCTGAGGGGTGGCTGCTGGGGCTGCCAGCTGCTGGGGTTGATTCATTTTCAGGGATTTGTGTCTTCTGTTGTTTCATGTCTGGAGCAGAGGACCACCAGGGAGGAGTTCACACTGCAGACTCTGACTTTTGTTGGGTGTGGAGTTTCCTTCTGTGCCTTGATAGTCACCTTCGTTCTGTTCTTGGTAGTTCGGTAAGAAAGGCTGGACACTCCCAGCCTTCTCTGTCTTTTCTACTTGGTATTTTGCTTCAGAGCCTTTCTCCAAGTGTTCTTTGTCAGCCCAGGGGGATGCAGGTGCCTGGGGAGAGGTGGGAGCTGCCCTGGGGTCTGTGGCAGAGGGGAGTGGTTGTTGTTGGCTGGAGAGGGGCTCATCCCTGGCTGTTTCTGTGGAGATGCTCACTGATCTGTGCACACACCTGGGTGTCTGTGGGAAGACTTCCATCAATTGCTAACGATGTTTACTATAAAAGCTGCTCTGCTAGAATTAATTTTTATAAAATAAATGGAGCAAGGGCTCTTTCTTTGATTGCCAACCCTTCTGTGTCACTTGGCAAGCACAGAGGTCTGCCTTGTGAGCGTGGCAGTGGCTCCCCCATCCCCTCACTGCCCATTCCCTGAGCCCTGGCCAAGCTCTGCCCAGGAGGGTCCTCAGCACCACCAAGTGCTTGCACAGCAGGGCTGTCCTCTGCCCCCTGGACTCTCATCTTTGCACTGAGTGGTGGAGAGAGTACCAGCTGCACAGCCTGGCAGGACAGGGAGGGCCCCTTTGTTGTGCCCCTCTTGTCTGGCTGCAGCTCAGGGCTGCCTCTCTCCCTCCCCAGCGTCCCCAAGAGTGAACGAACAACTGTGCACAAGAACCTGATCTTTGCACTGGCTGCAGGAGAAGCTCTGCTCATGTTCAGTGAGCTGGCCAAGAGCAACCAGGTGAGCCCAGCAGGAATGTCCCCTTCAGCCCGTGTGACCCTGCCAGGGCAGCAGAGCAGAAACCCCTTCATTAATTACCTGTAACCGGCTCCTAGAACTGTCTCTCTGCCTGGACATGCACATACACACATGGAGCAGTTGTGGTTTCTGTCCCTCCAGGTGCTGTGTTTCATGGTCACTGCCTTCCTGCACCTCTTCTTCATGGCAGCCTTCTCATGGATGCTGGTAGAGGGGCTTCTCCTCTGGAGCAAGGTGGTGGCAGTCAACATGAGTGAAGACAGGAGGATGAAATTCTACTACCTGACAGGCTGGGGTATCTGCACACTCCCCTGCCTTGGGTCCTCAGGAAAATACTCCTTTTCTTTTCTAGTGAAAGTTTTAATGGGAGGCATGCACAATTGTTTGATTTAATTTAATATGAGAATTGGCTGGCAGTGCCCTGCAGAGGCTCTCTTGAATTATTTATTGAATTGTTAGGCTTAGAGTATAAGTTAAGCAGCACTTCTGTTATATTGCTAAATCTAGGAGTTCAGTAAAAAAAATGGAGGAGGAAATTTATGGTAAGTTCTTGTTCTTGGAGAGCATCACTATTGTCTGATAGTAAATATAAATATGTTCTTCACTGAGCACCTCTTTTTCTGAGGGAGCCCTCTAGGGACATAGAATTGTTTGAATAAGCTGAGTTTTGGGTCAAAGAGGAGCCTCTTTAGGGATGTGCTGCTCAAAGAGCACACACCTAGTTGGACACCGGGCAACCACTTCAAATATTTTGGATTGGTTTATGTCTTTGATTGTCCATTTTGTTAAAAAAGCAATCTGAGGAATAAATTGCTTTGGTCAGGACTCAGGACTTGGAATGCTTTATACCTCAGAGAAAGATGCTGACAGCTTGTAAATCTGGCTGTGTTGAGCCAGGACAGATTTCAGCTGCAGAGAATTGATGTTGCTCGTGGGGTTTTGGAGGCTCATGCTGAAATCTGTCTGGTCAGGAGGGTTTTGAGGCAATTGCCTGGTGCTCAGTGCCCTGCATGGGGCATCTCTGCTTTTCCCAGGGTTTAACCTGTGGGTTTTTCCTGCAGGGCTTCCAGTCCTGATCGTGGGGGTGACCCTTGCAACTTCCTCTAACAAGTACGTGGCAGCCAAGCACTGCTGGCTGAGCGTGCAGACCAACGTCATCTGGGCCTTCGTGGGGCCCGTGCTCTCCATCCTGGCTGTGAGTGCCAAACCCTGCTGGAGGTGGGAGCCCCTGGGTCTGCTCTGGAAAAGCAGGGCAGGGCCAGGGGTGCAGCTCGTTGTGCCTGCTGCTTTTACAGGGAAAATGTTTTACTTTATGTAGACTTCTACAACACAAATGGGTTGCTTTAATCAAAAAGGTGTTTTGATAGGAAATAAGTGCTTTAAGGAAATTTTCTGGCCGGTTTTTGGTTGGCTGTTCAGTTAGGAATGTGGTGTGTGACTCTGCCCAGCTAAAGGTCTGGCTTTAGTACAGGAATATCTACATCCTTGAAATATCATTACACAAAACACAGCAGCAGAAAAATGTCCAATTTTTATGGGGCCCAGAACAGATATTTAACAGGGAAGATGTTCTCTAGGAGAAGTTTTGGGGTAAATTTCCTAGATCTCATACATGTGCAGATAGCTCTGTGAAGCCCTTTGATTTCATTGCCTTTGTGGTAGTGATATCTGTCCCCAGGTTCTGGCAGTAGTTTCACTCCCTGGAGCTGGGGCTCTGGGGTGGGTGGCCTGTCCCTAGTGCAGAGCTGTGCCCTGCAGGTGAACACCTTCGTGCTGCTCCGCGTGGTGACGGTGACGGTGGCCAGCGCCCGCAGGAGGGCAAAGATGCTGAGCCCCAGCAGCAGCCTGGAGAGCCAGATTGGAGCACAGATCTGGTGAGCAGGGGAGGGCCTGCCCTCCCAGCTGTGGCTGCTCTGGGTGGGAGATACATGAGATGGTGTGAGATGTGTGGAAGAAATCCTTTCCAGTGGAGCTGGTGAGGCACAGGTTGCCCAGAGAAGCTTGGCCAGGGAAAGACAGTGAGCTGTGAGAGCCAGAGCAGAGGGGACAGAAGGGATTCTCTCCCCCAGGGTAAATGTGTCCCACCCAAAGACAGCATCTAATCCCAGCTGAGAAGCCCAACCAGCACCTCCAGCTTAGGGAGCCAGTGCTGGTCTCCATCTGCACTCACACCCCTGAATCTCACCCCTTTGGGAGGGGAGACCCTTGGCTGTGCCTGCAGAGATCCAGGTTTGGACTTGGTGGGTTGACAGTAAGGCTGGTGGGGGCTACACACACAGGGGAAGAGGCAGTGGGGACTTCTGTAATCAGCCAATACTGAGAGACCTCTAAAAAACTGCTGCCTGAGTCATTGCTTTATCATGCTCTGTGAATTTTTATTGTTGTTAGCTGGCGCCGGATACCCCTGCTAGACATGCATTGTTCCCCTGTAGCATAAATAAATTTCCCCAAATTTACAGAAGCACAAAGATAGGGCATTGCTGGAGGGCAGGGTGACATCCACGTGCAAATAAAACAAATAGAGAAACCCTCCTTGAAGCAGAAATTGGGGGGGAAATAGCTGTTTTCTCATGGCTGATGACGTCAAAGAGCTCCCTTCTTGCTAACTTGCAGTGATAAATGAAGAGCAGGGCTGGCACACTGGGGTCTGGGAGGTGAAATATTTGGTTTTTCCTGTCTTAACTTATTTTGTTTGCTGAGGAATTTGTTCCACAGCTACTGTCTTGGTGGTGTTTCATCTCTGAGATGTGCATGGGTAACCCTGAGCTCTTCCTCCCACCAGGGCCACAGCCAAGCCCGTCCTGGTGCTGCTGCCCGTGCTGGGGCTCACCTGGGTGTGTGGGGTCCTGGTCCACCTCAGCATCGTTTGGGCCTATGTGTTCATCGTGCTGAACTCCTTCCAGGTGAGTCCTGCTCCCGTGGGGCCCAGGCAGGCACCTGCAGCTTCCTGTGCCTCTGTGCCTCTACCTGTCCTTGTAGCCAGGGACACTCCAGCTCTGAAGCCAGCCCAGCTTTCCCGAGCTACTGCCCTGTTTTGTCTGAGGAAACTCTTTCCATCCTTCCAAGACACAAAATATAACTCTGGAGACCTTGTACATCTCATGGCCCTCAGCACCAGTCTCTGGCAGGGTCCTACTGGTGCCACAGGTTTCCAGTTCAGATCTTGTTTCCTGTGTTGGTTTTTCTCACATCGGGGTGGTGGTTCAATTCAAAACAGCAGTTACAAACTCATTAGAGTTTTTATTTGCTGATAGGATGGGTAATTGGATGGTACCTGTGCAGTCAAATGGGGCAGACATCCCTGCTGCTGTTTGCAGCTGGGAAACGATGTTCTCTCCTGCAGGAGAGGGCAGGGCTGGCCCTGGGTGCTGCTGTCCCTGTCACAGCAGGGTCAGAGTGCAGTGTGCCAGAGGTCACACGCAGCCACAGCCTGCTCCACTGCTGCTGGGATGCAGTTCCAGCATGGGGGTTTCCATCTGGCTGCTGCTCAGACTTCTGAGAGGTTGTGGCCCCTGTGAGCAGTGCAGCAGAGCCACCCTCCCCTGGCCTGGAGTTCAGCTTCACTGAGGGAAACCGGGGAAGAGCAGGGAATCAAGGCCTGAAAAGCTTCCCCTCTGAAATCCATGCTGTCTGCAGCCATGCAGACACTCCCCAGGGATGCTCCCAGCTGCACTGAGAGTGTTTGGTGTGCCAGCTCTGTGGGCTGCTGATCAGAGCCTTGCTGGGGACAATTGGACATTTTCGAGCTCTGACTTGCAAGACCTTGTGTGGATCATATCATCTCCTTCAGACTCTCCATTCCTCTTCATCACCTGCCTACATTTGTGGGGCTTTTTGCTTGTCTTGCTATCTTCCAGGGCCATGGCCCTGACTGCTGTTCTTGCAGTCATGTTGTTAATGAGTTAGTGCTAATAGGGAATTCTGGAGAGCAGAAAATAACATCATTACCTGGTGCATGAAGCAACACTTAATATTTGCTTCTGAGTTTACTGTTTTCACCAAAAGACTTTAAAGCTGTAACCAGCCTGTAGGTGGTTAAGAGAGCAGGGCAAATTGTGTGAATCCCAGCAGGCAGGAGTGCTCAGCTCTGCACCAAGCTGGGGCTGTTCCAGGACCTCGGGAGAGCTGGAGCTCAGGGACACACGGTGACAGGAGCTCCTGGAACATGTGTGTGCCACCTGCACACCACAGCATCAGCAGAGGCCTTGCAAACCCTGAGAGAAGGCAGCTGTAGATGGAGCTAGAGAAGCACTGAACGCCCCTGAGCATCCCTGAACACCTCAGTTCCCAGCACGGTGCTGAGGGGAAGGGGGGTCCCTGCAGGCAGGAGGAGCAGGGGGCACAGCCTGGGTCGGGCCAGCCCCGGGGCTGAGGCTGTGCCTGCCCTGGAGGTGCCAGAGGGGACTCCCTGGGCAGTCCCAGCTCCTGGCATGGCGTGTTCAGGGTCCCTTGCCCAGTGCCTGAGGACAAACCCTACTCCAGGGGGTCCAAGTCAAGGGAGCAACTGGGCACTGCCCTCCAGACCACTGGGATTAGGGAGTTTTCCACCCCCCTCTCCCATTTTTCTTTCATTTCAGTAGAGATTGGCTCCTGCTGTAGCTCATGCTTACAGAGTAGCTGGGCTTGTGGTGCTTCCCTCTGGCACGCTTGGCTTTTCCAGAGTAGCACTGACCCAGCTCTCCAAGGGTGAATGCAGGCGTTGTCACCACATGCACATGATGGGTGCCCAGGGATGGGTGCCTGCCCAGGGATGGGTGCCTGCCCAGGGATGGGTGCCTGCTCAGGGATGGGTGGCTGCAGATTGCCCCAGAGGAGAAATAAATGCTGGTGAGAAGTTGCAGAGCTGAGAGAAAGCTGAGAGAAAGCTGAGAGAAAGCCACCCCATGTCAGCCCCTTTGCTGACAGTCCTGTGGATCACTTGGAATTTCCTTTGAGTTCTTCCTCGTGTGTGGGTCCTGTGCAGTTGTTCTGTTGCTGGGGTTGTTTTCTGTTTGTCTGCAGAGGCCCAAGCCTGTCTTCAAGGCTGTGTTGGCACCAAACATGACAACCCCTTCTCCAGCCAGGCAACGCAGGGTCCAGACAGTGACTGAACAGCACGAGGGAGCCTGAGGTGCTGTGGGGCAGGAGCAGGGGCAGGAGCAGGGGTGGAAGTGCAGGAGCAGCAGGAGGGGGCTCCCCCAGAGCTGCACCTCTGCCCACTGCTGCAGCTGGGCCTCCTCTCCTTCCCTGCTCTCCTCCCAGCCGACCTCTCTGCTCCCCCCTCCCCACGCTCATCCAGAACGATTCTTTCAAGGAAGACCTGCCTTGGAAGCCTGGCCAGAAATCTGGTCTGGGGGAGTGACCAGCATTGCTGGCTGAAGGACAGGTCAGGGCACGGTGCCAGGGGCTGCTGCCACTGCCAAGAGCTCCAGATGAGAGCAGGGCTGCTTGGAGACAAGATGGATTGCATCTCCTGCTGCAGCTGATTTATCTCGCCGCGATAACAAAACACCCCACAGATAGAACATAAATCTGGTGGGCAGATAGGGCTGCTTTCAGGCCAAGCTGGTCGGTCTGGAGCTGTAATTAGCCCCAGGCTGTGGCCCCCGGGCAGTGCCCGCCCTGGGCAGGGCCTGGGCTCTCCCTCTCCCCGGGCACATCCCTCACACAGCTGTGCCCGGCATTCCCGGTGCCTGAGCTGCCACTGCTCCCTGGGGCTGGGGCTGTGAGAGCAGCAGGCTCTGGGAGCAGCCTGGTCCCTCCTGCCAGGCTGTCCCTGGCTGTGCTGTGCCCACCCTCTGTGCCAGTCTCACCCATTCCCTGCTCCTTGAGCCCCTTGGATCTGTGCAAAGGAGCTCAAACCAGCCCTGCACCTCTGACCCCTCCTGTGCTCTCTCCCTCCAGGGCCTGTACATATTCCTGGTCTATGCAGTCTACAACAGTGAGGTAAGGGGTGCCCAGCTGGGTTCACTGCTCACAGCAGCCACAGTGTGCTGGCACCTGGGCACAGCTGGGTTCCAGCAGTTGCCACAGGCAGCTCAGCCCCCTGTGCTTCTGGGGCTGTGGCTGTGTTTTCTCCAAGCCTTGCTGGAGCATCTCCAGCTGTGCTGGGGCTGCTGTGGCCTCCCTCACGTCCTTGCTCTGCTGCAGGTGAGGAATGCCATCCAGAGGATGAAGGACAAGAAGAAAGCCCTCTCATTCACAGTAAGTTGGAAGGAATCCCTGCTGCCCCTTCATCCCTCAGCCACCCACAGAGGAGGGTCCCAGCTGTACCGTGGGTCTGCTGTGAGGGGATGATGATGGAAAAAAATCTTATTTTTGTCCCCCTTCTTTGCAGTGTTGCTGGACAACACAGACCAAAAGCTAGCCTACCCCTATTGGGCAGCAGCCTGCTCTGCCAGGGTGGGATGGGAGCCAGAGCAGAGCTGATGAAATGGATATTTGGACCTGGATGTAGCAAAGCCTCGTTGCAATTTTCACTGTCCTGTATCTCCTCCCTGTCATACAGAACTGCTCTCATCCCATCAATTACTTATCCAGCCCGAGAAACACGAGCTCCTGGGAGGCAGGGAAGCTGAGTCCTGCAGCTGAGAGTGCTCTGCCTGTGCAGAAAGGCCCTCCAGTGAAGAACATCATCAGCAAAGGTAAGAGGATTGTTTTTGCTGTTAGCCCGGGCTGGGTGGTGACACCTCAGTAAAATGTGATTCCCAAGACTCGAACTTCAGTGCACCTGGCCCTGCATGAATTCCTCTGCACGCTGTGCCTGTGTGAGCAGCTCTGGGGGGAGCACAGAGTCCTCGTGGCTGTGGGTCTCAGAGGAACCTGGCCCTGGCTGCAGCATATTAGTCATTGCATTCTCCTGAGGAAAAAAATCCATGTTAGTGTCTTAAAAATAATTTTCTGGAGGAGAGCCAAAGGTGACAGTAGAAAATAGGGATTTTGGCTTGGGGGAAAAGGGTTTTGCATTCTCTGAGCAGTTTGTGGGTGCAGTGATGCAGACAACCCATGTGGTCCCTTTGCTTCAGTGGGGACACAAAGCACCAGGTTCTGGGGAAAGCATGAATATTTCTGTTCTCTGGTCTGTGAGCTCATTGTGCTGCTTCACCCTTTAGGAAACTTTGGAGCCAAAATTCCCATGGGAATTTCATCAATTATGTCACCTGAGAGACCGGTAGGTAACAGCTCCTGTTCTCCACCTTCACCCCACCCAGGGCACAGCAGTGTGCAGGGACACCCCTGAGCCTGGGCACGGGGACAACAGGGCAGGGCCCTTCCCAAGGGCAGGAGAGGAGGTGGTCCCAGAACAGCAGAATTCCAAGCAAAGGCTCACCCTGAGCCCGTGGGGAGCCAGGAGGGGCTCAGAGCAGGGCCCCACAGCAGCAGGGGCTGCCACTGAGTCCCAGCCATAAAGCCCGAGGCTGAGGTTGGTATGGATCAAGCAGGGGACCTTTCCAAGGACACCAAACCAAATCAGGCAGTGGGGCAGGGCCATGGGCAGGTCTCCTCTCTCTGGGAGGGCTGTGCTGCCTGCAGCAGGATGGAGAGCTCAGCAAGGCACTGCCTAAAGCAGGGAACAATTGAAATTTGACTGCTCTGCTTCCACTTCCATCTCCTGCTATTGAAATGATCATCAGTCCTTGTGCACTTGACATACAAGTGCTGTAATTTCTCAGATTAAAATCCAACTCTACTTTCATGAGTCTCCTACTGAAGGATCTCTCTTTCCCTCTCTAATATTTATCCTTTGAAAACCTATGTCACAGAGACAGCTCTTATTTATCCAATAGATAACACTTCTATAGCTGGCATATAATTCTGAAGCCACTCAGTAAAATCCATATTTCCATCTCCCATGATTTATACTGTGGTTAGTGCTGCAGCACCAGGGCTCCCTGGCAGGTGATGCTTTTCTCAGCCAGCCAGGTGCTGGCGGTGTGAACCAGGGTCAGGGCTGAGCTCCTGGCACCAGATATGAGACGTGGGCCACAGGGATTAGCCCAAGGACCCGAGTTCCCTCAGGCAGGGGCATTAGGAGGCAGCACATCCCCTAAATGCCAAGGCCGTGGCATTTCTGAGTAGGCAAAGACAAAAAGTGCTTCCCTCTGTGTGAGGGTCACTGAGGGCTTTGCTGTATCTTTGCTGCATAAACACTTAAAATGACAAAACACTGAGCCACTGAAGATACAAACACAGACAAGATGTTCTTTGTGTTTCAGCTTTTTAAAATGTTGTTTGGTGATCTTTGTTGTTGTTGGACTGGGAGTAGGAATTTCACATCTCCCGCAGCATTAACCATCCTTTACTCACAGAGCGCAGACTGTGTGGGCTCTTCCCCTGCAGCACAGGGCTGCTCCCATCCTTTCCTGGATTGTCCTGTGCTCTCCAGCACAGTATCCAGCCTGGTGGGCCACCATGGGGCTGGAAGGGTCCCCAGAGGGGCATTTGGGGCAGGGTGTCACTGCCCAGAGGTGCAGCTGTGTCGGGGGCACTGCCCAGTGCCCGTCCCTGGGATGGAGGCTCTGGTTCCCAGCCTGGGCAGAGCTCTGTGCTGGGACAGGGGTGGTTCAGGGGAGCCCTGCCTGGCCCCAGGGGGTGTTGGGGACAAGCAGCAGCAGGGCCAGCACACCTCTGCTAACCCTGAGCTAACCCCTGCTCTCCTCTTGCAGGCCATAGAGCTGACGGCGTTCAAGTGCTCAGGTAACCTCTGCCTCCATCGAGTTCTGTCCTTTCTGCTGCTGTTGGTGCTGGTTCTGTGCTTGTGTTGGAGGGCTCTGCCTCTGCTGGCAGCCCTGGAGGCCCCATCTCAGGGCACCTGCCTGGTTTCTCCCCTGTCTCTGCACCTTTCTTGCTGCCCATCCTTGTCTGCTGCAGCTCCTGGGCCCCGCTGTGCCAGCAGAGGGGCCCTGCAGGGCCCTGGTGCTGAGCTCTGCCTGCCCCCAGCCCCTCTGCCCTGTGGGTGCAGCAGGGACTGGCAGCCCTTGCTGCTGGGCTGCTCCCAGGGGGCAGCAGCTCTTTCTGCCCGGGGCTATTTTAAACCAGTAGCTGTGGCACAAAGCACTGGTGGGTGCTGGGAGAGCCATGATCCCAAAGAGGGGAAGCTGAGGAAGGTGGAGTGTTCAGAAAGGGCTGGATTTATGAGCTTAAAAGCAGCCATTTAGCTTCTTCTGTTTCAGGTTGTAGAAAGGCCAATGTCACCATGGAGGTGGGTAGAATTAAAACCAGAAATCCCTCCTAAGCCCCAGGCCTCTGCTGCCTGCTCCCTGCTACCTCCTCAGCTTCCCAGCCTGGCTTTGGGCAAGTGCCCAGCTCCTCAGATTCAAAAGGGGCATATTTGCCTTTATTCTCTTTAACAACCACTGCTGGGTGCTCCCAGTGCAGCTTCTGGATGGGGACCCTCAGGCAGACAGTGCAGGGAGGGCACTCCGGGGGTGGAGTGATCACTTTTTTCATGCACGGTGACATTTTCTTTGTCAAGGCAATCAGCATTAGCAGGTTTCTGATTTTGCTCCACATGAAGTGTCTGAGCAGGGCATCCTCAGGCTATTTTCGGGACGGTGCCACCCAGAGGCAGGGCAGCTTTCCTCCCCACACTGGACACATGAGAAAGGCAGAGATGGTGGCACCCAGGGGTGGCTGTGCAGCAGCATTTTGGGCATGGCAGTGGCTCTCAGGGGCAGTGACACCTGCACCCACCAGGCTTTTGTGCTCTGCCCACCCACCCTCACCTTCTTCTGCGTACATTGTAACCCCCTTGTGTTATTAAACTCCAGCTGTACAGAGGACTGGGTTGTTAATTTAGTTTTATTTTCTCAGGTGAGCCCTCAGTGCGTTTTTAAAAGCCCAGGGCTGCACAGAGGGTGGTGGAAGGCCAGGCTGGGCTGGTGCCATGGGAGTGGAAGGAAAGCTGTGCAGGGCCACCCTCCCTGAGAGCCCCGAGGCTGGGCAGCCCTTGAGCCCGGGTGAAGGAGCAGATCTTGAGCCAGAAGAGCTCTCCTCTCACTCTTGTGTTTGTGCAGTGGCTCCGGGCTCAGCCATGAGTGCCTGCAGCCACTGAGCAGAGAATAAAAGGCTTTAATGCCCATCTGCAGGGGTCTGGGGCACCCCGGGCAGCTCAGCCCCACTCAGGCTGTGCTCTCACGTTCTGTTCTCAGAGCAGGCGCTGCAGGGCACTTGGGCACCAGAATAGGACAGGTCATTCCAGCACAGACACTGTCCCCTCTTCTGTTTGCTGTCTCCCAAATAGTTTAATGAAAAGAGATATGTTTAGCCCCAGATACCTTTATTTGAATGCTGCCAGCCAGCTGATGGGAGTGGTGCTGCTGCCAGCAGAGGCGCTGGCAGAGACTGAGGAGGAGCCCACCTGTGTCTCCCAGGAGAGCTGTGCTGGGTCTGGGATGCGGTCCAGCATTTCTCTGCTCCAGGGCCTCAGCCATGCCCCTGTGAGAGCTCTGGGTGTTGCACTGGCTCCAAGAGCCAGAGACAGACAGTGGGTCCATGGGGAGGTGCGAGGGGTGAGGATGAGGGTGGATAAAATCCAGGTGAGTGCCAGGCCAGACCAGAGAATGGGGAGTTTTTGCAGCATGGCTGTGGCAAGAGCCAGGCACAGCCTCCCCCCTGAAGGGCTGAGTGCATGGAGCAGTGGTGCAGTAATGAGCTCCAGCCCAGCTGCAGGAGCTGCAGTGTGAGCGAGCCCTGCCTACCTTCATTACACTTTTTGTGAGCAGGGCATGGCTGGGGCGCTTCACATATTTGCACAAACAATAAGTCCCATCTTCCTTCTCCTGGCAAACAAGGGCTCCAAGAGGCCTCCACATCCTCCATCTCCTCAAGTGATGGCTGCTTTGTTTCCCCACGATAATTTCATTATTCTGTTTGAATACATTTATATGTTGCTAAGCCACACATAGCAACATGGATCTTGTCTCCACAGCCCAGCCTTCCTCTGATCGATACTGAGTAATTCTGCAACTCTCACCATGCTGGGTTACATAAGCTTGGTTTGAAATAACAAGGAATTTATGAGTCTTTGGGATTCAGAGCCAGAAAAGCACCTGAGTGTCATGGGGAGAAATGTAGACCCTGTCTGTGCCAACCCTGCTGGGCTGCCTGTGGCAGGATCACCCCTGGTGCCGTGGCCCTGAGGAGTCCCTTGTGTACCCTGAGGAGGAGATACAGCCCACGGGGCACTGGTGCTTCCTGCCATGGCAGAGCTGGTGTTTCCTTAAATCCCATTTAAACCCATTGTTCCGTGCTCGGTGCCGTGCTCAGGGGTGACTGACCAGGGAAGGTTTCCCTGCAGCCATGGCCCTGTGCACGGGGGCTGCTGTGGCTCCCTGGCTCAAGGACCTGTTTCAGAGACCCCCAAAGGGACAGGGGTGTCTCTGGGGTGGCAGAGCTGTGTCACTGACGGGCAGGTGCAGCTCCTGCACCCGCAGCGCTGTCAGTTCTCCCACTGCCCTGGGAGGGATCCCTGCCTTGCCTGCTGCCAGCAGAGCTGACACCTTCTCTCCCTTGCTTTAGGTTTCTGAGAAGTTTCGGGTGAGGAGCCTGCAGTGAGGGTCCCCAGCAGGAAGGATGGCAGTGAGGAGGAGCTGCCTTCCCTTGGAGAGCCCCAGGGCGGGCAGAGCTGCCAGCCCGAGCTCCTCCCTGCACCAGGGCAGCCAAAGCAGGGCAGGGCAGTGCGGGGTGCCAGGGGGCTCTGTCTGCTCTCACTGCCCTGCTGCTCTCCAGGGCAGGCACTCCATAGGGAGGTCCCTGAGCTCTGGGCTCCCCACGGCTCCCGCAGCCTCTGCCAGGGCAGTGGGATGGGAACGAGCCCAGCTCTGCCCGTGGCAGCCGTGCCCAGGCAGTGCCCAGCCCTGCTGAGGATGGCAGCACCCCTGAGCTGGGGCAGGGCTGTGTACAAAGCACAGGCACTAGGGAAGCCAGCAACTGGCTCCAAGCCTTTTCTAAACCAGCTGACATCAATAGCATCTTCTGCTGTTTAGGACAAAAATCCTCTCCCTGCTCCCGCTTGGGTTCCTTCCCGGCTGGCCTGGCCCCTCGCCAGCTGGGCCCTGCTTTCCTTCCCTCTTCTCTTATTACCTCTGTAGGGTTTAGAACATAGAAAATGTGGTGGGGTTTGCTGATTACGACAACAGTAAATGCTGATTTTAAAGACAACCTCCTCTCCTTGCTGCACTGTGTCCAAGGGAAGGGGCTCATGTCCAGCTCTGCGTGGCTGAGCTCAGCCAGGGGGGTTTGGCTGTGGTGCAAGGACCTGGGCACTGCCCACTCGTTGCTAAAACGCTACTGTTCCTGCACTCACTTGCAAAGCGCTTTGAGAGTCACTATGGCAATTCCCAGCAGCACTTTGAACCCATCTGGAGTCCTCAATACCCTGAGGCAAAGGCAGCAGCAGCCCCCTGCCACAGCCGCGCTGTCCTGGTCCCACAGAGGCAGGGGACACCCCAGGAGTGCGCCACAAACACCCAGCCCTCCCCATGCCAAGCACCAGCCACCAGGGTTAGAAAGGCAGCCAAAAAAGACAAAGTCTGCGTTTTAAATGAACTGCAAAATTTATTACAGTGGTTTGCTCCTGACAAAGAAGTTGGTAACCTTCTGCCTGGGAAGGAAGGGGGAGGAGTGGGGAAGGGCAGGGATGAGAGGGAGGAAAGGATGTAAGAGACAGAGAGAGACACTTAAGGGCACTTTTCATTTTCTGAAAATAAAACATCTTTTACCTCCCAAAACATTTTCTCCAGTTCTTTAAGTTCACAAAAAGAAGAAGGTGAAACCAAACCACAGACTTCAGGAGGAAAATGCACAAACGTGTTAAAGCAGAGACAAACATGCTCTTTCTGTGTCTAACAAGCGTCACAAACCGCCCGGCCCTGGGCACGGCCGCTGTGGCTCCTCAAGGCACCAGCTCTGGGCACAGCCCCTGGGCACCAGGACACCCCACACCCTGGGGAAACAAACCTGAACAACCCCAGGCACCCTGCAGGACCCGCAGAGCTGGGGGTGTGTGGGGCAGGGGCTGTGCCAGCCCCAGTGGTGGGACAGAGGAGAGGAGAGCAGGGCTGAGACCGAGAGAAAGCAGCACTGAGAGTCCAGCATGGCCCAGTCTGGGGGGCTGTGACCCCCAGTGCTCCCAGTCCTGTCTGTGAGCCCAGACCCCATGATGGGACAGGAACAGAGAGCTCTTTGCCTGTAGCTTAGGCACAGCATTCATTTGCTGTCCCCTGGGGACGTGGCAGAGCACAGGAGAGGCCCAGCATGAAGTGCAGGACAGTCCTTACTCTTCCTTACCCACTCACTCAGCAGATAAATGCAGGGGGGCTCTGCAGAGCTCCCCACGTTTCCCCAAGATCCTGGGCACATTCTGGAGCTTGCCCCTCCCTCCTGCCTGGCTGCTCTGCCACCACACCTGTGGGCAGGACTGAGCTGTGCTGCCCGTGGGCAGCTCTGGGCTCTGGGCACTGTGGCTGCCACAGAACTGCTGCCTCCAGCACCAGCAGGCACTGGGAGGATGCACCTCGGCTGAGGATTCAGCACTGCCCATCCCTGCCTGCCCTCTCCTGGCCAGGGCAGCCACAGGACACTGAGCTGGCAGTGACTGGGACCCAGGATCTGCACCTCGGGGTCCTGGCACATCTGCATGGGGCCAACATGTCCAGCCCAGCCCCAGCATCCTCTGTGGATTTCCTGCAGAAATCCTCCACCTCTGTGTGTCCCCTGGTGCCTGCACACACCTCAACCTCCCCAAAACCACAACCTGGAGGGTTTCACCTCCCCTCTCTCCTGCCCTGTGCACGAGGGGCCCTGAGACATGGGCAGGCTTGGGGAGGGATGGCAGCAGTAAGGAAACAGCTGGTGGGACAACAGGAGAGGAGCAGAAATAGGACAAAAACCGGGACAGGCTTTACCCTTCCTTGGTGCTGCTGAGCCGGGCTGGCCAGTGCCAGGTTTGGGCACCAGGTGTGCAGTGGAGCTGGGGGTCAGCGCTGCCAGCAGGGCAGGCCGGCGGCCGAGCCACGGCCCTGCAGCCTCAGCTGTCCTTGCCGAGTGCGAAACCTTCTGGGGCGTTTCCAAGAGCAGAGGTTAAACAGCATCACCGAGGAGGGCAGGGCGGGAGGCGGCGCCCGCCCGCCNNNCCCGCCCCGGGCACCGGTCCTGCCCCGCCGGGGCTCCGCGGCGCTGCCGGGGCCGCTCACGTCCGCTTGGCGTGCAGCATCTCGATCAGGAGGTTGTTGCAGGGCACCTCCCCGCTCAGGTGCTTGTGGTACAGGTACTCCTCGGCCTGCAGGCTCAGCGCCCGCACCTCGGCCAGCCACAGCAGCAGCTGGCGGAACTTGTCCGTGGAGTGGGGGTAGTGGCACACCGTGTACTCCAGCAGCGCCGCGTTGGCCTTCTCCTGGGCATCCTTGGCCAGCGTGTGGTTCTCCAGGTACTTCACATCTGCCAGGGGGAAGGTGGGCATTAAACGGTGCCAGACTCACCTGTCTGCCCCACCTGTGCCACGCTGTGCTGGGTGAGCCAGGAGGGATCCACACATGTCCCTTGTGCATGAAAACAGAGCAGGAGGGGTCCCACACCCCATCCCTATCCAGCCACGGGCTCTCCAACCCTACTGCCCAGGCCCTCCCTGATGCTGAAGACAGATTCCAAACCCCTGGCATTGGGACTGGAGTCTCCCTGCCCTCACTGCCCGGGAAGCTGCAAAGCCAGAAGGTGTTGCCAGCTGTGCCAACACATTTGGAGTTGCTACCATCAGCCCTCCTTAATTCCTGAAGGCCGAGGAAGCGGCTGAATTAATTCCTGGATAAACCTGGTCTTTCCAATGTGGCAACCAGGCTCACCAGCCTGGAAACCCTAATCCTGCACTCCTCTCCAGGGCCACAGCAGCTTCCCACAGCCCTGCTGCCAGCAGGGTTGGGAGCAGCTCAGCAGAGCTCCGAGGTGCAGGCAGGGTCAGTTGTCACTGCACACAGATTTCGGTGCCCTTAGGGAACCAGTGCTGGGCACTGCCCCACCCCACCGGCAGCTGCCCATGGCCCCACACCCCTGCCCAGCAGAGACCTTGCTGCCAGTCCTGGCAAAGTCCGTCCAGGGTGAGTGGATTTAGTGGATTTACTGTGCAGGACGAGGTACTGGGAAGCACTGCCTGGTCACAGCCCCATGGCTCTGCTGCACACAGACCCTGACGTGGCCAAATTCCCACTCACCGGCTGGAAACATGGAAATCTGGGCACAGGGTCTGGGCGAGGCAGCTGGGAGTGTGGGGCTCCCTTGGAGGAATTGTACCCAGCAGAGCCGGGAGCCCCGGGGCCAGAGCCGGGAGCAGAGGGGTGGTCGGGGGGATGTGGAGCCCCAGGGAGGGGAGGAACAGCCGGGGCCGGGAGCCCCCAGGGAGCCCCAGGCTCGGGCCATGCCCCCGGCCACGGGCACTGCGGGGCAGGCACAGAGGGCACAGGTTGTGCCAAGATGCAGTGGATCAGATCACCCTTCCCTTTTCACTCTGACGGCACATTTGCTCCTATTGTCTCCTGCTACCCGGGTTGTTGTTATGAAATCTCTTTATCTGCATAAGGTTATTGTGCATGTCATTAAAAAAAAGAAGTTATATTGATAAATGTCAAATCTATCCCCTGAGTTGGCTCAACAATAGCTAGTTCTACTCGATGAACTCACCTGGTTCTCTGAAAGACCCTATTCACTGTTTAATTGAATATTTGAATAATCTTTTCATTCCTGCAAGGAATAAAGAATGTTGTCCAAATAACATTGACTCACTTCATTTAGAGACACTGCAGCAGTTGCAAAGACTGTCCTGTGACAAAGCCTCCCATCACACATACAGATATGCCTGGGATTATTTCTATGCCCTCAAGTGTTCTTCCTATTCACAGCTCCTTTTGTTTGGGAGAAGCTGCTGATAAATTGCAAACGCTTAAGGGAATGTGGGCTATAAAAGCCTCTCTTCCTCCCCTCCCCAAGAGTAGCTGCTTCATGAATGTAAGTCATGAAATCGAATGATAGGTCAATCCATTAAGGCTCTATTAAGCCCTTCTGTAGAACAAAGCTAACCTGTGCCGTCCTCATAAATATTGCTATTTTGAGAAGCCCTAATTTTAATTAAATCTCTTTACCTGCTCAGGAGAGAAATCTATTTAGAACTCAAATGGCAGCTCTTGTGAGCAGGGCTTGGCTTTGACTGTGCTGTGGCAGAGTGGTAAATGTGGAAATTCTCTTGTTAAAGGCAATTACATCCTGCACATAATACACAATCCCGTCCTCTACAGCTGAGCCTACGAAGGGCAAATTACTCCAAGTGAGCTCTGCAATATGGAGAGAAAAAGTTGCATTTGGGGCAAAATGATGTATGGGAAAAACACAGCTATTGGATTCCACGCCCTCCCTGAGAGCCGCTGCTCAGGGGCAGCCATCGGGGGGACACTGCTGTGCCATGCCAGGGGACACCGGGGGCAGCAGGGGGGACCCGACCCTCCTGGTGCTGAGACTGCGGCCAGGGAAGGCTCGGGAGCTCCCCCGGCTCCTCCGCTCCGCAGCCCGGGCACTGTTTGTGCCACACCTTATCGCTGCCGGAGCGGGGAATTATCGTGTCTCGTTTCTCTGGGTTTCCAAACAGCTCCAGAGGGAAGGAAAGCTGAGGGAGGAGATGCTGCAGGTGCAGGACGGGTCAGCAGCGCAGCTCCCACTGCTGAGCCCTGCTCGGGACCCGCGGGCAGCAGTGCAAGCACAGAGCCCAGGCACTGGAACGGGAGCGGAGCTGGGGACCAGGATGGGGACGGTGACAGGACTGCCACAGGCGGTGGTGGACTCACCTCGGCTGGCACAGGGAGCCCAGGGGCAGGAGCGGGCTCTGCCACCCCGGGCGCGTTTCGGGCTGTGGCAGCAGCCCCAGACTCCGCTGTTATTTTGTCTGGGGGAGGTGGGAGCGTGTGAACGCTCCGGCTGTGCCCGACCGCAGGCTCCGGGCTCAGCCTAATCAGGAGCGCGGCCGCCCTGCCCGAGCAGGGTCCTGTGACGCAAATCCCGGCAGATACGGCCCCGCCGCCGCTGTCAACACTCCTGTTTTCCCCGCCGTATCAGCGCCTGTTCCCTGCCCGCTGCCACGGGCGAGTGACCAAAACAGCTCCGCTCGGCCGGCGCGGGGACAACGTCCCCTGCAGCTGGAGCAGCACCTGGCCCCGCACGGGGACGCGTTTTGGGTCTGGGGAGAGGGGGACAGGCAGGGTCCAGCTCTCGCTCAAAGGATTAAAAGCCCTTTGTGGCACAGCCGGGCCCGGGCTGTGCTCGCCCCTCCAGCCGCGCTCCCACCCCGAGCTCCGCACGCAGCACGGCCGCGCCCCCGAGCGCTGCCCCCGGCCCCGGAGCCCCCCGGGCACTCACCGAGGCTGAAGAGGATGAGGAACTTGAGGCAGACGAACTCGTGCCGGTCCACCTGGAGCGAGTGCAAGTGCAGGACGAGCTCCTGCGCCCGCAGCACCAGCGTGTGCAGGATGGAGCCGGCCTGGGCGGCGATGGCTGACATGTCCACCTGCGGGCACGGGGACATCAGCCTGGGCAGCCCCGGGCACACACGGCCTGCTGCAGGGCAGGATGGGGCAGGATGGGGCAGGATGGGGCAGGATGGGGCAGGATGGGGCAGGATGAGACATTCTGCACCAGGAGACCCAGAGTGTAACAACACCACCTGCCTGCCCTATGCCGAGCTTGCCACGCTGGGACAAAAGAAAGAAAGAAGTGGCTCCATTCCCCTGCAGCCCCTGCCCGTCCCCAGTGCCCCTCCACAGCACCCCCCAGCCCCAGAGGCCATTTCTCACCTCCTGGCCAGTGACCAGCAGCACGCTGTGCTCCTTGCCGTGCTGCAGCTGCCGGTAGATGTGGTCAAACACCAGCAGCTCACTCCAGCAGTTCTGCAGCAGCTTCATCTGGTCACCCACCTGGAACAGAGCAGGAGCTGACACCCACCGTGCTGCAGTGCACAGCACCCACCCTGTGCCTGGCAGGCATCCCGTGGGAGGGGGGTCCCCTAGGGTGACCACAGAGAGCTGGAGCTGCATCCCAGGAAGGGGGACCAGGGGCTGGAGGAGAGGAGATGGGCAGGTGGCTTTGCAGAGCTGGCTTCAAAGCAGCTCAACATGTTTCAGTGGCACTTGCTGGCTCTTATCAGCATGGCTCTTCCCCCACCAGGCACAACCTCCTCAAATCACACACAAATTTTAACAAAATGGCTGCGGGAGGGACACACAGAGGCTGCACAAAGGGCCTGTGTGTCCAGACAGCCCCTCTGGATACTTTAAAAGGAAAGCAGCCAGTGCCCATCCTCGGAGGGCAGGTCTGGGGGGGCAGCAGGGCCGTGGGGGAGCGCTGGGCACCGGACATTGCTGTGCCCTGCAGCTGCCAGCCCGGCCCTGCCCACGCACCAACACACACACGCGGGGTCATGTGCACTTGTGCACATGTGCCAGAGTGTGTGTGCCCAGAGAAACACCTAGGGCTGCCCCTGTGAGGAGCTTGAGCCAGGACAGTGGCCAGAAGGGTCCCCAAAGGCCTCGCAGGGCTCTGGGGACAGGCAGGATGAGCTGCCAGAGCCAACAGCTGCATTTGGAAGAGCTAAAAGCCCCCGGAGCTGTGGCAGGATGTAGGGCACGCTGCCTTCCCCACTGTCCTGCCAAGAACCACCATGGGTCACTGGCTTTATCCCCTCGGCACTCCTCTCCACTGAACCCCAACTCCTTCCCACAAAGAACTGAACTCCTGCCCTGCCTGGACTCCCCTCTCCTGCAGGGCCCATGTAGGGCCAGTGTTGGGATTACAGTTCTGCCTCCACCACCGCCCTGAGGAGCAAATCCAGTGCCAGCAGCCGAGCTCTGCAGGGCCATTGTGCTCCCCCGTTAATAGAGGGAAGACAGATGCAGCATCACAGGGCTGGATAATGCCCTCGTTTTGCTGAAGAGGCTGCAATAAACCCGCGCTGGGAGATTGCAAAGGGAATGGAAGCCAGATGAGAAAGAGCTTTATGGTCTCAGAGCCGGCGCTCCCCGCGAGCCGCCGGGGTTTGTCTCTCCAGGGCGGTGGGTGCCCGGAGCCGGGCGTGTGGCAGGGCAGGATGAGAGGAGGTGGGAGGGCAGAGATGGTGGCCGGGCTGTGGCAGTGCTCCTGCCCTGCTGCTCCTGCCCGGCTGCTCCTGCCCGGCCTGGCAGCTCCTGCCCGGCTGCGGGGCTGTGGCACCGCGGGGCTGCCGAGACCGCGCTCACCCCTTGTCACCCAGCCAGTGCAGCAGCTGCCCTTCGTGGCCCAGCACTGCAGAGTGTGAGGCCCCTGCTCAGCTGCCCAACAACACCCTGGGGAAAGGCTCGCTCTGCACTGAACCAAAGTGGAGGCTTTGTGCCCCGTGGTGGCCCTGCCAACAGGCCAGTGGCCGGCTGTGGCAGTGGCCAGCCCGGGCAGGGAGCGGGGCCGGCCCAGCTGCGATCCCGAGCGGTGCCGAGCGCCTCCGCTCTGGCTGGGTCAGGGCGTTGTTTTGGAAGTTCTTTCCTGTGCCTCATTCCTGAGCGGGATGAGCTCCAGAAGAGACAGACAAAAGGTTTTGCCTTGAAAACCATTTTTAAAAATTAGCTTTTCCAAAGAAAATGCTTTTACATTTTGCAATCTTATTTTCTTCCTTTAAAAGTTGCTAATCTGCTTCTCCCAGAGTCTGAGGGGAGTTTGGCTGCCTCCCTGAAGCCCCTCAGCAGCACATTTCACCCTCCACGGCTGCTGCAGAGCTGCTCCCTTGCCAGCTCGCTCCGACAGGCCATGGTGCTTCCCGGGAGCGTCGCAGTGTGCCAGAGCCACATGGCCCTGGCATGGGGGGAACGTGCCTGGGAGCAAAATGGGGTGGGCTGGGGGCCCCGTGGGCCAGTCAGAGCTGGCTGGAGTTGTCCCCAGCACCCAGCTGGGTGTCCCTGTGGCCAGGCTGGATGGCAGGGGCAGCCCCCACAGCCCTGCTGTGGCACTGAGGCTCTGCTGCAGGGGGCTCAGGCTGGGGGGCTCAGGCTGGGGGGCTCAGGCTGGGGGGCTCAGGCTGGGGGGCTCAGGTTCAGCCCACCCTGGCCTGGCCTGACAGGAGCAGGGGCTGCTAATGGAGGAGCACTCAGAGGCAATCGATCCTCCCGGTGAGGCGGCAGCGCACACGCTCGCCGCTAAAAGTTAAGCAAAGGATCTTCCTCTTTTAATGTCAAGGCTTTTCCTTGGAGTGCTTTATCAAAGGCTTGATGCAAGCTGTCTTCGAGAGGCAATCCTTATCTTTTTTTTAAAGCGAGCATTTAACCCATTCACAAAACCCTCCCCACACTGGAAGAGCAATCCCTGATGGGCTGCAACCCACAGAAAATACAGCTGTCTGTGGGAAAAGGGGTCTGGGAGGGCACTGGAGGGGAGGCAGGGCACTCAGGACCTGCATGTGGGTGTCATTTTAAATCTTCTGCAATCTTCCCTGTGTGTTCATAGGTACAAGGTGAGGAAGCCCCCGCAAGTGTCAGGGCTCCCCAAAATGTGCCCAGGCCACGCAGGGACGGTGCAGCCCCACAGTGCTCACTGCTCCCTGCCTGGTTCAGGGCAGCCTCCACCCCAGGTACCAGCACCTTAGGAAGGAGAGGGACCCATCAGCAGCCCCTCCTTGGCAGGAAGCCCCGAGCTGGTCCCAGGACATCCATCCCCAACCATGGGCACAAGCAGCACTCGGATGCCCTGGCCTGTCCCCACCACACAGATCCCTCCAGGCCTCCTCCCAGGTCTCAGGTGCAGGATTTGCCCCACAGCCATCTGGCAGGTGTGTTGCACATGCCAGCACCCTGAGCAGCCCCAGCAATTGCTGAGTGCAAACAGGACCCATCACCTCGGCTACTGAGAAGTGTGCAAGTGGATTGGTGTCCACCAGCCACCCACAAAGGAAAACACACACACGTCCAAGATATTAAAGGTCAGTGCAGTGCCCTGCCCAGATACCACCACGATGTACATTTAAAACAAGTAACCACCAAAACAGCATGGCTCACCCAGGATCCCAATCTCCCTGCTGGCTCCCACGCTGCTGCAGCCCCGGCTGCACGGGTGCCACGGCTCTGCAGGCAGGGCTGGGCTGGGCTGGCTGGGATGGGTCACATTTCCCCCAGTGCATGGGACACTAAACATTGCTGCAGCATCCATGACCAGGAGGAGATTTTAAATCTGCCAAAAACGCTCTGGCCATTGGCCAGAAGATGGGGTCAAGATGACCCACATGTTAAAGGCGGAGAAGCAACTACTGCAAATAGGATTTGTCATGGCTCTGGGATCTCTAAGCACAACTGAGAGAGAGGAGACAGACCCCGTGACCACAGGCACCCCTGGGTCTGTGGGAAGGGTGCTGCCCTCAGCATCCTTCCCATCACTGGAGCCTGCCTGTGGATGGAAGGGTGGTTTTCCCCAGGCCCTTGGCACAAAAAGGCTGAGGAAGGGGTTGGCATCATCCCTGTGGCTGCGCCGTGCCCCTCCACTGGCACAGGGACCCCTGCACGCCCAGCACAGCCTGGCCTTCGGGCTGAAACTGGGGCAATTTGTTTAACATTCCTGGCTGCTCATCCCAATCTAAAGGTCACTGCAACCCTGTGTACACAATATTGATATGTAGGTATGGCAGTGACACCTATATAAACCAGGCTGTGCAAGGGGTGTGTGTATAAACCACACCAATACCAGATATGATGTGAGCGTGCAAGCGTGCACATCCCTCTGTCTGTCTCCCTCCATATACATATAAAAAAATTACATCTGAAAGGACAAAGTTGCCTGAGACTCACAACCCAACAAAATATATTTCACCCCCGGCCCATATTTTTCTTCCTGAAAAGATGCTGCAAATCTTCCCTCAGTCCTGACACATCTCATCTAGACTCAGTTAAAGTTCGTATTTATGGGCGTCAGCGCTGACCTCTCCCCCTGCGCCCGCGCGGCCTCGCGCCGCGCAGCCCGGCCGGCCCTCGATAAACAAGCGGGGCCCAAATCCCCCCAGTGTTATTAGTGCTGCCTCCGAAGGCCAGCGCAGTCCGTAATTCTCCTCCTGGTGACACGGGATGAGCGCCGCCACATCAGTCTCCCGGCGGATTGGCATGGGGACCCTCGTTTGTCAGTGGCAGACTGACAGAATTACTGGCCCTTAAATGAAACGATATATCTGGGAAGTTAAATCTGTTTTCAATCTGACTGCCCCGCGCTGCGGGCGGACGTGGCGTGTGAGCCGATGTCAAGAGGCCATTAGCCCGTGGCCCCCCTCCTTCCCCGGGCACAGCAGTGGAGCCAGGGGGGCTCTCCCCAGTGTCCCCCAGCCCAGCCACCACGCCGGGAGTGTGGAGACAGCAAAGCAAATTCTGGCCCTCAGCAGATTGCTAGGGTGGGGATGGGAACGGGAGCAATGCTGCCCAGCTCCAGGGGAAACTGCTCCCACCCTCCCTGGGCAGGGATCAAAGGCTTGTCCTAACCAGGCGTGAGCCAGCAATTCTCCATGTCCCTGAGGATTTGCTTCTTCCTCTCCAGGTGCCCTGTGAGGCTCTGGGGAGAGGCCAGGTCTCTGCTAACAGCCCTGTGGAAGGAGCAGGGCAGTGCTGGGTGGGCTCACGCAGAGCAATCCATGATGGGGCCATCTGCCCACACCTCCCCTTCTCACCTGCCTGCACCTCCTTCCCATGCAGTGCCAGCCTGGCACGGTGCCCTGGTGTCCCAACATGGTGCCTTTCCATCCTGGATGACTGCACTGGCCTCAGCCAAGCGCCCTTCCCTGCTGAGGCTGGGGATCATCACCTTCACACAGACCTTCCCAAGGGATGGAGAGGGCTGCAGGCACCCCTGCCCTGAGGAGCACCCAGCGGGGACTGCCAGTGCCCTCCATCTCAGAGACTGTGATGTTCCCTGTGCTGGCTTTAGGGCAGAGCCATAAACCCTGCGCTGCAGGAGTTCATTTACCGCCCCAGCAGCCGTTTGCTTTTATGTGCCAGGCAGGAGCAGGAATGGGGATTCAGGATCTCAGACCTACCCCTGCTTCCCACTGGCTGCTCTCCCATGCCTGAGGAAAAGCCTCTGGCCTGGCCAGGAGGATGAGCCATGCAGGGTGGGCAGGGGCAGCCCTGGCCCGTGGGGACAGGGGACAGCAGGCCCCTCTGCTGTGCCGGGGCTCAGAGCCATCAGGGTTCTGTGCACAGCGTGCCATGTCCCCCTCTCCCACTGCAGCCAGGGTGGGCTGTGGGGTCCTGCTCTCCCCAGCCCTGGGAGAGGCTGGCAATGCACCCCACAATCACCACGGGGATAAGGCAAAACCTTGAGCAGCCAGGATGGCACTGATGGACGTGGGCACCCATTGAGCACCGAGCCCCTTGTCCTGAGCAGGCAGGGCACGTGCCCTGCTCCCCAGGGAACACTGGTAGCTGTGCCCAGGTGAGGCCTGTGGCACTGCCACCCCCCCGAGTCCCACGGCAGGAGGAGCACCCGCCAACACCGATTCACACAGGAACAGCCTATTTTGGTGGCACAATCACGCTGACAATGGAGTTACAAGGCTACACAGCTATACAGCTGGGAACTGAATTTACACTGTTTACAATATCTCCTGCAAAACAACAACCACCCTGTTCCCAAAATCCAGGCTGGACACTGATATGATTGAAACAAGCCCAACCCACCCCCACAATGCCATTTCCTGACACTGTTCTGCAGATGGGGGTTATTTTGAGCCACAAAGCTCAGCCACACTCAGCCCCATGGCACCCGTGGCACAGGGAAGAGCCTGGTCCTGTCCTACAGCACAGTCCCACTGGAAGAAGGTGATTTTGGCCAGTAAATGTTCAGGGACATTTGCTAGAGGGATGTCTTAGCAGGATGGACACCAGCCCCGTGTCCCCCAGCCAGGCACCCTCGTGGGCTGCTGGCAGCAGACCTGGCCCTGAAGCAGGCTCGGGCTGCCCGGTGCTAATAGGACCCACCTGACCACATCGATTTTCCTCCTAAAGGCAGAGGAGAGAATTGTCTCAACTATAATTCCTCAACGTTACATTTTTCAATTATATCTTGAGCCTGACACCACAGTCACTCTGCCGGCAATTGCCTCCACACCTGCCCCCAGTGATGAATCTGAAATCATCAACCCCACACAACAGTGGGAATCTCTCCTGCAGCGCAGCAGGCCCAGCACCTCCAGCCTGCCGTGCAGGGAGCTGGGAGCAGGGCTGGGATGTGTCAACAGCTCTGCAGTGACGGCCCCAGGCTCGTGCCCACGGGTGTTGCCCTGTCCATACAACACTTCACCCTCAGTCCTGCCACAGCCACATCCTGTCCTGGCATCACAGCAGCCTCAATCCTGCCCTCTTCCAGAGCAGCACCCATCCCACTGACGGGTCCTACCTCCAGCTCCTTGAAGAAGATGCAGCTCCGCGCCCACTCCACGATGGAGAAGAGGGTCTGGTCAGCCATCTTGCACATGAGGCCGAAGGTGCTGAGCTTCTCGTGCCGGCCTTTGCCCTGCTCCTGCTGCAGGCAGGACAGTATCCGCGCCTTCACCTGGGCCTCGTCGGGCTCCAGCTGCAGCAGCTTCAGGATGACCTCGGGGATGTCTGGGGGGGAGCTGCTGGGGTAGGTCTCTGGGTACACGTAAGCAGGCACGGCCTCGTGGCCGTTTGTGTAGTGGTCGGGGTACTCGGACTTGATGGTGCGGTTGGGGAAGGAGGGGTAGTGGTAGGGGGGCAGCGGCGCGTGGCCCGGCACAGTCATTCCCAGCGAGGGCGTCCCGTAGGGGCCGCGCTCGTAATCCACGGGCGCCAGCGCCGCCGCCGTGGGCGGCAGCGGCTTGGGCATGGCGTGGAGGCCGTGGAGGCCCGAGGACAGGCCGTAGTCGCTCTGCACGGGGGACATGATCTGAGGCACCGTCTCCAGCTTGAAGCCGTTGGCGCGGATCAGAGCCTTCTTCTGCTGCTTTAAGGCGCGGTCCCGCTTGTACATGGGCCCGAACTTGTTCCTCCCTCCACGCATCCGGTCTGCACGGACAGCTGGAGACAGAGAGAGCGCAGAGGCTGCAGTGAAGCCGCACGGAGAGAGACCAGGCCTTCCACAGGGCACAGAGAAAATGGTGGGGGACATGGCTTAGTGGCAAAAAGGTGTTTTGGGGCACTGGGGAGACCATCCCAGAAAGCCGACGGCAGGATGTGTCACTCCCAGCCCAGCCAATGTCACCTTTAGAGCCCCTGGGGATTGCAGGAAAGGAAGAGACACTTGGCTTTCACTACAAAATGAGCTGGGGGATAAAGCAGATTTCATTCCCCGCAGGTTGAGGGGACAGCCCTTAAAGCCTGAGCAGAGGAGGGGATTTGACACTGACTTTAGTTTTAACAACCCATCGCACTGGACCAGCCCTGGGATTTCCTTGTTTCTGCAGAGCCTGGGACCCCCAAACCCCCTCGGGACCCTGGTTCCCTCCATCCTGGCTGCATGTGCTACTTCTCAGCAAATCTCTGCCCTTTGTTGGGCAGCAGGGCTGCAGGTCCCAGTGGGAGCGTTTCACCCGCTGGCCTCAGGCTGCCAGCCCGGGGGTACCAGCGCTGCCGGGGCCCTGCTGGAGCATCCCGCTGGCCGAGCCCGTCTGACGGCTGCAGCAAAGCAGCTGTTCCCACCAAACTAAAAAACCCCAGGGAGCTGCCCACATGCGAAGGAGCTGGTGATTCTCTGCAGAAGGAGCCTGTCCTGCTGCCCTGCCTGGCTGCGCTCCGGGGCCGCTGCCCTGGCACCCCTTGGAAGAGGCGCGGATCGCTGGAAGGCAGCGCAGAGGCACGGAGGAGTGCGCCGGGGAGAGCAGCCTGCAGCGAGCATCAAAGGCAAAACCTCTCCTCTGGTTTGCGTTCCTGCTGACAGCCAGCGGGTCTCGCTTTGCCTCTCAGCTGTTACCTCTGCCTTTCTTTCGCCTACTTATCCCGGGGCTCCCAGCCAGCCCCCCCGGAGAGCTGGAGCACCTCCCCAGCGCTCCCGAGGCAGGCTGGAAAGGCGGGAGCGTGGCCGGGAGCAGCAGCATTTCCAGGACGATCAGGAATGTGCTCCCAGGAGAGCCGCCCTGGCTTCCTCCCTCATTCTTTATTCATGAAAACAGCATCTCGCTGGGAGCGGGCTGCCAGCGGCAGCCTCTGAAGTGAGGGGTGCTGTGGCCCCGCTGCCGAGAGCCGGCCCCCGCCCCTGTGGCAGCAGAGAGCTGCCCCGGGCAGCTCCTGGCTCGGGTACAAGGGAGGTGGCCACACTCGGCACGTGGGCACACCCGGGGTCCCTCACAGGCAGCCCCAGGCTGGCAGCCCCAGCTGGCACAGGCAGGTCTGGTAGCCCTGGCCACACACTGCAGAGCCAGAGGACACCAACCCCAAATCTGACACCCCCTCCAAGTGACGTTATCCCACCGCTGCTGGAGGGATCACCCAGGGATCACATCCCAAAGCAAAGCCCTGCGACCCCGGGCACGGGAGACCGTCCTGGGGCTGCCTGCTCTCCCACACACAGAGTGGGGTGCTCACAGTCCGGCCTCACAAGCCCTCCAGAGGCAACTGCAGACACCTCCTCCCCTCTCTCAGCAAGAATACAAAGGGAGAAGAGGCCTTTTAGTTCCCTCCTGCTCTGCTTTTCCTGCCGTTTGTGCTACACTTCGGATTGGCAGCAACTTGCCATTTGCTGTGTCCCAACTGACAGCCCAGAAGAAGATTTTGCATCCTGACCTCCAAGGCAAGGGGCCCAAGAGGAGCCCCTCAGGAAGCTCCTGCACCCCCAGCAACTCCCCTAAAACCCATCTGCAGGTGCTCCCCGAGCCACACACCCACAGGGTGGCAGGAGGGGTCTCCTGCAGCCTGCAGCTCCCCTTGCCTTGCCTGCTCTCATCCCAGGGCAGAGCCCTGGTGGGGCCAGGCTGCTGGCCAGGCTCTGCCTCCTTCTGGCCGCCTTTCTTTGCCCAAGCAGGACACGGAAGGTGCCACGGGTGGTGCCTGCAGGGTGCCCCGGGCTGTGGGCAGCCTTCAGCCGGGGCTGTGTCTCTCCTCCCGGGCGAGTTTGGCTGCCACCTCCCTTCAGGCACTTAGAGGGGTGCCTGTGTCAATGCTGTGTTCCCAAAATCAATCACCTTGTTGCTCCTGTATTGTGGAGCTGTAGACTCACCTCCAAAGCATCACCTCAGATGCCTTGCCCAAAAATACTGGGAGCTGAAAACGGTGGTCTGTTTTTTACCACAAAAGAGACGGTTCCAGGGGAGTATGGCCCTTGGCTGGGTGGTTGCCTCGTCTGCTCAGCTCTGCTAAGGAGCCAACGGCAAGAAAATGCACAAGAAAAGGCTGTTGGGACAGCTCTGGGACCAAAGCACCTCCACTGTGCTTAAGACAAAAACCGATGGAAAGGGACAAATCGAGGCTGTGCCTTTTTCCCCCGGGCACCCCAAGCACTGTCCTGCCCGTCTGTCCTAGGGTCTCCAGCCCCTGTCCAGCTGCGACATCGATCAAAGCGGCCACAGCACGCACAGAGGGATTTAGGGCACCAATAATTCCAATCCAGGGAGAGGAGCGGAACCGGGATCTGTTTTGGAAAACAACCCACGCCGGGAGTTAGCAGGGCTTGAATTTGCAGCTCAGTGTTGTGTCTCACTCCTGCGCTTCTGCTCGCAGGCTCCCACCCCGCTCCCGGAGCGAGCGGCCGCCCTGCCAGAACGGGAAGGACTTTCCCAGTAACCGCGCCGAGTCCCGAGCAGCGAGCGGGGCTGGGGAGGGGCTCAGCCCCGCGGGAGAGGGGCTCAGCCCGGCCAGGGCCAGGCGGGAGGACCCAGCCCTTTTCCACCCGCTGCAAAACGCAAACGATTCCAAGGGTGAAGTGGGGAGGGGGCGGCTGAGTCTGGGGTGGGGGGCTCCTCCTGCCTCTGCCTCTGCTCCCATCCCGTGCCAATGACCTGTCCCCTCAAATACGGTTCGTCGCCGGGCGCTGAGCACTGCGGAACCCGCACCGCGGGCTCTCGGGGCCCGACTCGGATGTCGCGATCCTCCGCGCCGACAGGAGAGAGGCGGCGGCTCTGGGGCTGGAATGGCCCCCCCGGGGTCAGAAATCCGTAATACTAAATGTCACCCAGAGGAAAAATGTAATTCGTGGTGGGTCTGCGGCAGTTTTATTGCTATCCTCATAATTTTAAACGTTTTTCTTTAAGTCTCGGCTTCTGGAATTATGTGCTTAAGAAAAACAATAATTTATTTGCTATTTCCCCACCTTCCTGCCAGCAAAAAAAAAATAATCCTGGAAAGTTGAAGCCGTAGCGGCAGGAACCCCCGGGAAACAAACAAAATGAAACAAGGAAAAGAAGGAGACGACGCGAAAAAACGATTTTTTTCTTAACTTGGGAGGGAAAAACGGAATCGAAGCGGTGGCGGGACTGACCGTCCCGGGGAGGTGGCGGCGACGGGGACAGCGCGACCGGTCCCGACAACTGCGTAGTCCCCG
>VXBR01003155.1:10163-34386 GCA_013400215.1 Cisticola juncidis | reverse complement strand
CGGCGGCAGGGACGGGGCGGGGGCGGAGGGACCCGCCGGCCCAGGGACCGGGGACACGGCGGCCGGGCTGGGGAGCGGCCCGGGCAGGCCCCGGCAGCATCAGGGATCCCCCCAGGGACTCCCCCAGGGACAGGCAAGGGGCGCTGCTTTGGGAAGGGGCGCCAGAGCCTCCTTGCTCCCCCTCACCATCTGTGAGGAACAAGTCCTCCAGGCTCTCCGGAGTGTCTGGCCTGAGAGAGGCAGGACCTGCTGAGAGTCTCAGGGCTGGAGCAAAATCGACCATGTCTGGCCATGAGCCGGCTCTGCTTGGAGCACAGCCCTGGACCACCAGCTCTGTCAGAACACACCATCACCCCCAGCAGCTGTCCCTGCAGGAGAGCTGCGTGGGGAACACTGGGGTGTGCAGTGGCTCTTGAAATTCCTCTGGGGACACCACTGAGGAGATCAGTTTGGACCTAGCACTGGCCACCCCACCAGGAGCACCCACTCCCAATGGTGTCCTGGTTTGCCTGTCAGACAGCAGGTATTGAATCAATGCTTCAGAATTAGGGTTTCTTGATGAAATGATCCATGACAGCAGCAGACCAGCACGGGAGCACGCTGGCTCCTGGCATGTCCTGTTTATCAGGCTGCTCCCAGGCCACGGCTCAGGACTTGGCTATGGGAGCTCGAGGCTCCAGCCCTGAGCCAGGCACTGGAGCTGAGCCTGTCCTGCAGGGCTGACCACGGAGTCAGGGACCCTTGGTGGCTGGTGCAGAGCCTGTCCCAGCGTGGTGGGAGCCTGCTGCCAGCACAGCAGCCCCTGGAGTGTGGCACAGCTGAGGACTGTGCTGGCAGTGCCCCTCCAAGGAAACGCACGGCTGATGGCCCCATATGGCTGAGCCTGCCAGGCCATGGTTTGTCTTGAAGGGCTCATCCCACAGATCTCACCCCACCCAGCTCATCCCACACCCTCACCCCACACACCGGCTGCCCACGGGTGCAGCGGGTAGGAAGCGGCACTGGCAGGGAGAGCGGCAAACAGGAAATGGGCTCAGCAGAGCATCACTGCAGAGCCACCAGGAATGGAGCCCGGACTAAGAATAGCAGCAGAGCAGCCTGCAGAGCGGGTCAGCCACTCCTGGGCCGGGAAGGAGCGCTCCCACCGCCGGCAGAGCCCCTCGGCCGTGACCCCCACAGTCACCACGAGCTCCGGGGAGCTGCCAGGCAGGCATGGGGCAGGACCTGCCATCTGGGAAAAGGAGCCCAGGACGGGCTCAGAGCTGGGAGAACTGAGCAAACACTGCGAGGAACAAAAGCAACTCAGAGCTGAAGGCTGTGATCCCTGCCAGCGTGGGATGGGGACAGGACATAGGCTCAGCCAGCCCCAGGAGTCAAGGGGTCCCGGACGCCTCCCATGCCCGCTCCAGGGTGTGGAGGGTGCCTGTGCTCCTGTGGGCAACCCCCAACCCTTGGGTGACCCCCAGGCACCACCAGCTGGGCTCCCAGAGCCCCTCACAGGCAGATCTGTCATTTCTGAGAGCAGCTTGGCCACGGGGCCAAGGCTATGGTGAGGCCTGGCTGTGCTGCCCGTGGAGCAGAGCCGCCATCCCCACGCCCGCTGGCGGGGACGGGAAGCGGAGGCCCACACTCTGCTGCTGCTTCCTCGCCAAGCCCGGCCGCGTCCCAGCTCCGGCCTTGGCTGCCACCACGGCGGGAATGGCGGCCGTGGCTGGAGATGGGTGGGATGGGGAGCGCGGTTCCCCCCACAGACACGTACTCACCACAGGCTGCACGGCTGCTGCGCGTGGGGCCGGCGGGTGGGAGAGCCTCGCTCGGCCACCGGCCAGGAGCTGCGACCCGAGGAGCCTCCGTGGGGTGTGGGTACCGCCCTGTGCACTGGGCTGGGGGATTTATGGGACCCGCGTCTCCTGGGAAGGTGTTGGGGCTCTGGCTGCGCTCACGCCGCCCCGGGCAGGACACCGGCCAATCTCCTCCCCACGGGGGCCAGGCTCAGCCAGGATGGACCCACTTCGGTGCCTTATTGGCTTCTGTGGCCACGTGACCGTGCTGAAAAACATCATAATTAAGCTAGAAAACACTGCCCATAAACTAGCATTAGAAAGTGACAGAGAAGATAAGTGGAACCCCTGCGGCAGATAAGGTGCCCCCGGAGGGAGACCCCGCAGGGAGGTGGGGGGCACCAGTGCCCCAGCACCCACGGCCACCCTGATTTATGGCCCAGGGCAGGAGGGAGGAGGCTGAGGGCACGGGGCAGGACACCTCTGGGAGGAACATGAGCTCACCTCACCCACTCAGCAGCAGGGTGCAGCCACTGCCCCCTCGGCCCTGAGAGGTCTCCTCTGCAGCGGAGGACAGGAGGAGGCTCCTCCACACTCAGGCCTCCACTCCCGGGTCCCTGGAGCTCACAGCGCCCGCGAGCAGCAGCTCCTCATTTGCCAGAACAGCACTCACAGACAGCCAGTGCCCTGGGCCTAGGCAGCCGTGCCTGGGCTGCGGTTTTGCCATTGTGATTCCCCATATTTCACCGCCATGCTCGCTCCTACCAACAAGCACTGTGCCGGCAGATCTCAGCTTCCAACTGCCCTGTGCCACAGGAACTGCAGTGCCAAGGCAAGAGGCTGCTGAGAGACCCTTCCACCCCACCAAAGCAGGGATCTGATCTCACCGCCGGCCCCATGCCCCAGCCCTCCTTCCCCACGTTGTCTCTGCACGTTTGCAGTGTCCTACTCTCTGCTTCAGCCCGCAGTGACCACAGCCTTGAGTAGGGGCTGCCTCAGGCCCCACACAGCCCAGCAAAGGCTGTGCCAAGCTCTGCTGTGACCACGCAGCTGTTGGTAACCAGGGTGGAACAGCAGGAACCCCAGTCCTGGGCTCAGTACTGCATCGGGTCCTGTCCTCTCTGTACCAGCACAGCCCTGACACGGTGCGACAGTGACGTGTCCTGCAGTGCCGAGTGAGGGAAGCAGTGAGCCCCGGGTGCTGAGGGGAGAGGAGTGGGAGTGCGGGCTGCACAGCCCTGCTTGTTTTTTCCTTGCTTTGCAGCTGAAGAGAGGAGAAAAACTAATGAAAACAGAGCTCTGGAAGAAGCGCCAGGCCTGGAGTGGCTTCCGCCCCGATCCCCAGCAATTATCAGCCACATGCCAGATGTTCCGATGCGATGCCAATGTCAGAGAAAATAAATCTGTGTCGGGTTCAAGGTCCCTGCCGGGCCGGCAGGCAGCGGCTCGCGGCTCCGCGCGCANCAGCAAGGAGGTACAGACAGGTGACATTTTGGAAGCCACAGCCCCTAGGAGGGAAGGAAGGGGTGGGGATGTGCTGGGATATGCTGGGGAGGGGATGTTCAGGGCTGGGGAGAGCCCCCAAGGCTGCTGCCCTGAGCAGAGCTGTCCTGGCCAAGGGAGCAGAACAGCTCTGCCCTCGGTGGGCCCAAGCACTGGCACATGCCACCAAAGCTCCAGCTGCTGGCCGGGAGGCTGCCCTGCCCCATCCCCTTCCCTGGTGGCCGCGGCGCAGCCGCAGCCTGCGGCTCCACGCCACCCTCTGCGGCTGCAGAATGCTTTGGCTCCTCGCTGGTGCTTAGCCTTGATGCTCAGCAAAGCATATCTCCTGCTCGGATTTTATCTGCATCCACCGCGCTTATCGGCGCGGGGCAGCCCTCCTGCCTGCGCCACGTTCCCGGAGCGTGCCTGCAGCAGGTGTGGCCGGCGCTGCCGTTTGCCAAGCGCCGCCGCCTGCCCGCAGTCCCTGACTCAGGGCCCGCGCTGATAATGCGGGGCCCGCAGCGGTGGCGTCCCGGTGACATTACCTTGTCCCCCGCATTCTTCCGATGCCACACACGCCTTCGCTGGGCCGCGGGCGGCCCGGCCACGGCGGTGGGCGCGGATGTTGTGCAGGCAGCACTGGGAAGTGCTGGTGGTCTCCTCCCGGGGGGACTCATTGACATATCAGTCACATAGTTCTGCATAATTGGGACTTGGATGCAGCCTCTCTTTATGTTTCCTCTTGGCAGTTGCCAACAACATGAAGCACTCCTGGGTCAAAATGACAGCCTTTTGTTTACTATTCCTGCTTATGTGCCTCATTTTCTTCAAGGATAAGAGCTCTTTATAGGAATCTTTATTGTGATGAGGTTAGCAGAGAGAAAGATTTCTCTCCAGCTTTCTCTCTCTCTTTCACAGCTGATTAGCAGGGTCGGCCCATGAGGACAGCGATGTGGAGCACAGACCCAGCACTCGCCTCAGGGTCCCCCCAGGCATGAGTCACCTTCTCCAGCACAGCCCCATCCTGCTGGCCTCCCAGCACCCGAGGCACTGCTCCCCTCCTACTCGTGGCAGGCTGCAGGGAGGGGTCCATCACCCCAATAAAGGTACTGAAAATCCCAACTGACCCCAGAAGCTTGGATAGGAGCCTACCTGGAGCACACACCTCCTCTCCATGGTCTTACCAGCCCACCCATGGTGACCCATCCTTCATCTGACCTCTCCAGCAGTGACTCCGTCAGAAGCGTCCACACTTGGCAAACTGAGACGTGAGACTTGTGATGGACCAGACAATGGAGACCCATCAGTCTGTTGTACTCAGAACTCTGGTCCTCAGGTGTGAACTCCAAACCAACAGCGACTGGGAAGGGATGAGGAGAGATGTTGGAACAGCTGGTGACAAGGTGGGGCAAGCTCATGGAATAGACATGGGCAGGGTGGACAGCAGATCTTTCCCCCATTGCTGGACTGACTGCGCTGCTGCAGGGAGGTGACCCAGCTGACCCCACAGCCCTGCCCCAGCCAGTGCCCACGGGGTGACACTCCTGGGAACAGCCACTCCTGTCAAGAGGAGAGCAGCTTACCCTTGAAAGTTCCTTTGCGAAGGTCAAGAGTGGGACTGTGACAGAGCAGCCTGACAAACACATCTCTCGAAGTCCTTGGGCCCGATAATGTATGTCCCATGCAATGTTGACACTGGTGATCCACCAAAGATCAGGTTAACAAGTCTGACGTTGGTGACAGCGTGATTTGTTCGGCGCTGGCTCTGGATTCATCGAGCCGCTGGCCTTCGGTGATAAACTATTGCAGCGTGCACACGCGGCTGCGGCAGTGTCACCGCCGGAGCACCGAGATGAAAAGGGAACAGAGCTCTAATCAAAATACAGTGGTCAGTAGGGGTTGAGCTGAAAATTAAAAGGTGCTGGTACTTTTCCCACTCCAGCCCCACTTTCCTGGCAGGGCCTCGTGCCAGCGCAGGGTGAGGGGAGAGGCTGTCTCATCCAGCTTCGTTTGAAGGTGAGGACAAAACCTGTCACCCTATGGGCACAGAGCACCCTCTGCCACCTCCCACCACTGCTGATCTTCAGGGCTTCCTCACAGGGAATAAATCCCGTGTGGCACAATGCCCTTATCCCAGTTCCCAGCCACAGCAGCACCCCCAAGGCCTTCCCCACGCCCACAGCCCATTCCAGAAGCACAGCAGCAGGCAGGGCATGGCAGGGCATGGCAGGGCATGGCAGGGCATGGCAGGGCATGGCAGGGCATGGCAGGGCAGGGCCACCACAGCCACCACCCACAGCGGCGCTGGGCTCCCCACCCGGAGAGCCACCACCAAAAGGGGGAGGCACAAACAGCCAGGACACACAGGCAGTGCAGAACATTTCACATTTATTAGTTCATACAGCTAAACACTCACTAAACATGCATTCAACACTTATTGGTCACATTTCCACAGGTAGTCAAGTCCGGAGCGGAGCAGCGGGCGGGGCGGGCCCGCCGGCACAAACATTCATTGGGTCGCGGTGCCGGGGCCGGGCACTCGCGGCCGCCCCAGCCCCGGCTCGGGCTGTGCCAATGTTCACCGTGTGTCGCGCCGAGGCAACATCCTGCTTCCCTGATTTACACAAGGGATTGTGAGAAAAACGAACGGCACAAACCAGCACCGGGAACGGCACCGAGAGGGAGCCAAAGCTGGGCCTGACCCTCCTGGAGACATCCCTCAGACCAGCCAGGGGCTGACACGAGCAGCAAACCCGGCCTGCTGCAGCCCCAGGATGGACACACGAGGAGCTGCCAGGTCCTGGGAGGTCCCAGGTTACAAGGGCAGCCTCTGCAGCAGGACTGAGCTGGCACCAGGGCTGGGGCTCGATGGGCACCGACAAACCCCAAACTGCTATGAGCCACATCCTCCCTGTCCCAGGCAGGGACACGGGACACAGCAGTGACAGGAGCCCAGCCCCGGCCCAGGGAAGGGAAACACAACCCCAGCAATCACAGCCCCTGCTCCTCGCTGGCAACAGACACTGGCAGTGTTTAGTTTTTCACACAATCCCTTTGAGATGATAAACAGGATGTCACACGAGGTAGTTTAGTTATGGAAATTGAGTCAATAATGTTATCAACTATTACAAGACATTTTATAAATTGAAAGAAAACAATGAATCACAAAAGGCTTTGTTAAGGTTGATCGTCATCTGGTCTCAATTTCTGTTTCTTTTTGCCCTTGGGGGCATTTCTTCCACTGAACTATGTTGCTTCTTTCACAGACTTGTCAGAAGGCAACCCACAGGAGCTTTTTTTTTTTTTTCCAAAGGAAAGACACTGCCTGGATTGGCTTTCCAGCTTTTTGCCAGTTTGGTTTAAACTCAGATTTGCACATCCTGGCTGAGGGTGCTGGGAGAGCATTTCAGCCCTTCAAACTTTTGCTGAATCTCACTCAGAGCTGGCCCTGTCTGTGGCTGGATGGGGCTGTTTGGACACTCACAGCAGCTGTAACCCAACCAGAGTCACACACCAGTGCCCTCCTCTAACTGTCTGACTGTGCCTGCAACCACAGTGAGAAAGCTCTACTGATGAAAATTAGGAACTCATAAGCAACAAACAGAGTACAGAGCCCTGCAACTGGCTGCCAGGGGCACAATGAGAAATTCCCATGTCCCCTTTTCCAGTTCCCATTTCCCCTTTTCCATGAACAGTCAGACATTTAACTCCAAAGGCAGAGGGATGAGGGAATGCAGGAATAGAGCCCCAGGACAGAGCTGGTCCCCAGCTGCTGGGTGGTGCAGGGGCACAGCCTCCTGCAGCCCTGGCTCCTTGGGGATGCTCTGCCCACAGGACCACGTCTGAGCCTTCAGCAGAGCAACCTCCCACAGCCAAACCCAAAGCTTTTCCCCAACATCCCCACACGGGGCTTTGGTCAGCTCTCAGCAGGTCCTCCAGACAAGTCAGGAAAGAAGCAATTGTTGCAACATCAAAACCAGGGTTTCTCTGGGTCACATTTTAAATACTTATCCCTGAGCTTCTGTGCATTGAAACAACACACCGTGAACCCAGAGAAACACCACAGCTTGATACTGATAGCTATGCACTCCCCTCCATTTACACATCATCTACAACTTAAAAATTAGTTTCATACTTTAACTAGTTTCCCAAGTTTCCCCCTTTCTCCTGCCTTTCATGTGGCAGGGATGATTGCCGCTTATTATCCTGAGAAATAACAACATTTTCACAGACACTGAGCTTCACAGCTTCAAATCAAAACCAAGAAGGAAGAAAGAATGAATGAGAATTAGCACATTCACAGAAGAATCTTTTTTTTTCTTTTTTTTCCTTTTAAAAAATGTAGTAAAGGTAAAAGAAATTCAAGTGTTTTTTTTTTTAAAGTTGGTTTGAAGGACAAGACTTAAACTCCTTTACCTGAAGTGGCTGTGGGTCTGTGCAGAAGCCTGAGGAGCAAGGGCAGATCCTGCTGGCACAGGGAGGGGTGCATGGATGGGGACAGGGCCATCAAGGCCCCCCCAGCAAGGGAGAGCAGCCCAGGAGCTCTGCTGGCACCCCTGCCTCCCATGGGCTCCCTCAGAGCAACACCCAGCACTGGGAAAAGGGTGGAACGAGGGTGGCAGGTCCCCAGTGCAGGTGCCCTGCAGCTGACAGTGCCACTGACCCCTGGTCACTCTGAAAACACCAAGCCCCCTTTGGCCTGTGATGGGAGATGGCAAAAGGTTTAAGAACCCAATCTCTGGATTCAGGAATTACAGAAGAACCCAGACGCTCCCTGATGACCCCAAGCACGCCGTGCCTCTGCAGAGGTGAGGGCACCAGGGGCACTGGCACAGCTCCCAGCCGGGCAGCAGCCACTGCACACGGGGAGTGCAGTGAGCACAGGGCCCCTCTGCTCATCCCCTGCCCTCTCACAGGGCTGGACATGCTGAGAGCAGGGACTGGAACTGGCCCACACCGAGGGGGCTCAGCCCAGCAGGAGCCTGAGCTGAAGGGGAGAAAACTCTCTCACCTTCCAGAAGGTTTTGTTGAGCCCCAGGGTCTGACTGAGCCCCGTGAGCAGGGACCCCTCCCAGCTGCTCCTGGCAGCCTCTCCTGAGCACGTGAGCCTGAGCACTTCAAATTTATGTCCCAAATCTCTGTTCAGATTAAAAGTAACTCTCCAGCTTTCTATCTGCACAGACACTTTGAAGGAGAAGAGGGGGTCAGCCAGCCAATCTATCTTTCAAATCGGGGATAAAAATTGACTTGTCATGGCAGAAAATTCTACCAAAGACTATTATTGTTGATTGATTTCTCTATGACAGAAGGTCAGATAAGCAAGAGCAGATAGATACCAAAGATAATGAACTTCCCCCTAGTAGCATTAAGCACAAATAAAATATGAGTCCCTGTAAACTGAACGTTACATGAAGAATGGAACAAAAATTCCAACCTTTCCAGGGTGTCCTTCAAACCAAATTCACAAATACATCTACCTAACATCTCTACGTTTCTAGCTACATTCCTACCTTCTCATAATACCTGAGTTTGCAATGCAACACATTCACATTACCCTGTTTAAAAAATACAAGTCATTAGAGGACTTGGTGCAGGAGATATCAGGAATGACTGTCCAGTGATTCTGTCTGTTCTGTTTGCTGCTTCCTTACCTGTCAGTTCAGGAAGGATTTTCTACTCCCTATGGCAAATGTGTATTTGGGAACGGATACTGCTGCCAATCAACCTTCGTAAAATTTGCTTTCTACAACAGAAAGTGGAACATTCATGGCTGTTTGTCACCATAACTGAATTTAGGTTTTTGGTTGTTGTTGGTACAGCATTAGTCTTGGGAGGCTATTTTGGAAAACCGCAGATCACCCAATAGGTTATTTTTGATAGATAGCTGGCAACAAGATGACTGCTTTTATGTACACTAATTAAAACACTTATTCATCAACAGATTATAATAATTCAGTAACTGTAGAATAAAATTACTCCTATGCAATTTTAACAATTCCTTGGGTGTATAAAACAGCAAGCCAGAAATAACCCGTAATAAAAAGATCATATCAAGCTATTTGAAAATTAAACTTAAAAGCTGAGAAATACATTCTAACTTACAAACAGATACATTAAATCTCCCCCTGAACACGTGAGGTATTGGCTGTATGCAGAAGGCTTTCCTGAGAATACACACGTGTCTCATTGGACTGAAGAAAAATGAGAGTGATGGAACCACCTTTGGGTGCGAAGCTGCACCGAGCTGAGCCGCTGCTGTGCCCAGCAGCTGTTACCCGTAACATCCTGTTTAAATAATGAAAAATTAACAGCTATGGGTTTTCAGAGGAGGGGAACCATCGGGCTGGGAGATGCCCAGGCGGGGTGAGGCAGCAGCAGGGCCCTGGCGCGGTGCGACCGCAGCCGGCGGCACCGGCACGGCCGGACCGGGACGTGCCAAACCAGCAGCTCACAGCCCCCCTGGAGCACCCAGGAGCACCCCTGGGCCAGGGCAGGGAGGGATGACTGGTGAATGGGATTTTCTGCTGCTCACCACCACAGTCATGCACAGCAGCTGCAGCCCTGCTGAGCTGCGCTCGCTCCGTGCCGCGCAGCTGGCACCAGGGAAGGACAGGAAGGCAGGGACTCGTCCCTCCCCCCTGAGGGAACAAAAGTTGTTTCCACAAGTATTTTCAAGTCAGCATTCAAACACTCATCGAGGAGCCACCTTGCTAAGTGAATGCCAGATTTACATCTAAGGAGGCAGGGAAGGAAATCCAGCCAAGGCTGTCTAGGAGAGTGAGGGAGTCTTTGAATATTGATTCCTGATGAAGGAGATGAGATCAAGAACATCTCATCCAAGCTCCCCATCATGAGCAGGAAATAATGAGGTCATTCATGAGAATGCCCAAGTTTAGCTAAACACCAGCACTTAGCAATCACTCAATCAGCTAATCAGGTGTCATTAAACCAGTTCTCCACCTGGAGTTGTGGAGAGCCTGCGAGATGGAAAATCCAAGCCTTGCAAGACCTAGAACACGGCAGGTAACCAAGTACAGCACTGATGTCTTGTTTCCTGGGATTCCACAAGGAACAGGGCAGTCCTGGCAACATATGACTGTGGAACACCCATTCCCTGAGTCCAGCAGAGAAAGCCATGCCAGAGGACACTGAGTCCCTCACCCCACTACACAGGCCCCATTTAACACAGGAGACATTAACTGCTCCCAAAATGGGGATTGCTGCAATGCAATCAGGAGTCAGGTACCATGTTGGAGGAACACACTAACAGGGGCAATCCTGCCTCTTCTCTAAGGTTTTTCCTGTTTTCGTAAACCTAAAATGGATTTTAAGGAAGTGATGAAAAAGTCTTTACCATTCTCTAGCAACAAGAGCACCTTTGTGTAATGCCAGGAGCCTGTTATGGACTGCAGGAACACAATTTCAGAGGAACTGGCAGATGCTGTGGCAATAGTAAGAGGGCAGCTGGCCAGGAGGGGCTGGGGCAGACCCCACCTGCAGCTCCCCAGACAGGACTGGACCAGGGACCCTCTCAGAGCACTGGCATCCCACTGGAAACCTGCACCTGGAAACTGCCAGGGGAAAAGAAACCAACTGCCTAGACAGACTTCTCCTTCTCCACTCCCTGCCTTTTTAAAATTAAAGAAAAAGCTTGGCACTTCTCTAACACCCACTTCTCCAAAGTCGTCCCTTTGGGATACTTAACAGCTCTGTATGAGAAATGCTTTGGATGCAAATCATGGAAAGAGCAGTGCGTGAACAGCATCTTCTCCTTGAGGTAGTCTTAGTCATCTCGGTCCCCAGCCCCAAATACAAAAGAACTAACCCTAACAAACACTGTAACATTAAACATCTTCACATTCTGTAAACCGCTGGAGAATGCATCTGCTGCATTCTTACAGAACCATGTGCATCGTGTTGAAGATCATACATTCAACTCTGTCGTGAAATAAATATATAGGAAAAGGAGTAAAAAAACAAAAACAAACACACAAAGCTCCTTGCTACGAGGGCAGGGAGGCGCAGTGCCTGTCCCTGCCTGGTGGCGTTTGCCCTCTCCGGGTGCGCGGCTCCCGCCCCGGGCTCAGCGTGAGGCACCGCCCGGGGCCGGCTGCGCTCACTCCTTGCTCACGCTCGTCTTGCAGGAATGCAGAACAGCCTTAAAGAGGAGAGGCAGCTGCTCCAGGGGGACGTTCACCATTTTTCCTGGTCAGAAAGAAACCAGAATTAGCAGCCGCTCCTGAATCAGATTTCAGAGACACCTAAGCCGGTTTTGCCTTGAACCTCTTGCAGAAACAGTTAATCATCCTACAGCTACATTAGACATTTGATATGCATTTGGACACAATATGATTTATTATTTACTGCATAGAAAGCAAAATAAATGGGCAAAGTCAGATCAAAATGATTTCTCCACAATAGAGAAGTATTTATAGAAAGTGGGAAAGGCTGAATCCCATCTCACCTCAAACCCCCTTGTTGATCTCTGTGAGTAAATTACGAGAGCTACTCTGAGATTATTATCTAGCTCATTATGACGGAGTAGGATGAAGCATACGGAGCCTTGACACAGGGAGGCAAGCATCTCCCCCTGCCATAACATTCAGGAACAAACAGTTTTAGTAACACCAGACCTTGGAGATCTAATTAGCAACACAACCGCAGTTGAGAATTCACCTGCGGATTTCCGAGGTCCAGATGAGGAAACCTGGGGGTTACACTGGTCTGCCTGAACTCTGCTGATCACTTTCTGCTCACTTCAGGGATCTCCCTAATTCCAATGAGATAACTACTCAAACCAGGATTACACCCTTTTGAGACAAATTCCTCCCCAGCTGGGAGTGAAAGGAGAATAAGGGGAGACCGAACAATGTACTTGAAGGGTGTCAGGTTGGAGCAGGGCACCTCTTCCCAGAGTGGGGCTAACCCTGTGCCCACCAGCATCCCCAGGATACCTTGCCAAGACCCCTCAGACTGGATGAGCTCAGGGCAATGGGATGGGCCTAAAGCTGGGCAGAAGCTCTGATAGGAAATGGTCCCACACAACCATCCTCAACCAGGCTCCACAAGAATTTCACTGCAGCAGTTAATTCTCTTTGAGGAGCGGATTCCATGCCCTGCTCCAGCAGGAGGGTGCTCAGTTTACCTGCGATGTACCGGATCTCTGGCAGACACATCATCAGCTCCGGGAAGCGGTTGGGCTGGTGGGGGTACTTGTACTCCGTGAAGTCCTGGCACACGTACCAGTACCGCTTGTTCAGCTGCTCCAGCTGCGAGGCGTTGGTCAGACCCCTGATATCTGGAAAGGAACACAATTACAGCAATGAAAACATGGCAGACACATCTCAGAAGAGCAGCAGTCTAGCACTTACTGCCACTTCCTCGTGACAGACTGATTTCTGTCACTCTGACCTGGGTTCCTTCTTTGGCTTCCAGCACCCAGTTAGACCAATACTAAAATTCCCATCTCCCCTCCTGCCATGCCTCCATCATGGATGCATCTTTAGATGTGTGTCTGGATCCAGGATTTGCCTTCCCAAAGGGCTGGGAAGAGAACAGCTAACATCCCACACTGCAGCTCAATGAATGCTCTTGGAGAGAAGGGCCCCAGCAACCTGAAATCCCTGCCTGGCACAACACAGATGGGTCTCAGGGTTTGGTGCTCACAGCACATCAGTGTAACACCTCCTCACACAGGAACACATTGGTTTTAGCTGTATCATCTTAGCTGAGGACAGTCTTCAGCTCTACAATTCAAGAAATCATCACATTTCTCCCCATCTGCTTAGCAATTACTCCACGGGAGCTTTACAAACTTGTGAAGCTCTTATTTTTAAATTTAGCTTTGCCAGTGTCAGGGAACACACACAAAGGAAGAATGGACAGGCAGGAAGCCCCACTGGCAGCGTGGCACTGGCTGGGGGAGGATCCAGCCCCGGAGCGGGCTCGGTGCCGCGAGACCACCTGACGGAAGAGGCACTGATCTACTGCCCAAAAGCTGACTTTTAAAAATAAGTCTCAGGTATTTCACATAAAAAATTGCAAGCTTCAACTAAAAATAAGAGAAGACAGGAAGTTAGTGAAAATACATTTTGGAAAACAATGGAGACAGCTCGAGAAGTGCATTATCCAGTGTCAGGAAACTGCCCAGGGAAGCAAACCGGAACCTGAGGCCGGCACAGATTGAAGCGTCAGCATTATCTCCCTCTGGAAATGAGCGGGGGAGGAGGGAGCCCACAGCACATTTTTACAGACTGCAGCTATCAGTCACAGCACAAAAGACTTGGGGGACATTTATTTCCCAAATTACAGCTGAACACTATTCACCGAGCGTTTGTCTCTTCATGGATTTTGAAATGCCCAGGGTCTGGAAGGAGCCTGAACTGCCAGCTTTAATACACTGCTTAATCAACAAGAGCATGCAGCCCTTCCCTAGCTGAATTCATGGCCTGCACGTAAATATTTAATTTGTGAACACCTTTCCCTGTGAAAAGTCAGATTTAGGTATAGAACCTAAAAAGCAGGAACCCAGCTAAGAGACCTAAGGATATATCTCCAAGGTAAACATTTTAATGAGTCTGAAAAGCTCTAAAAAGAGAGCAACCAGTCTTACAAATCCACCCTTTGAAGCACCACGAGGAAGGAGCGTGGCTGGTGGCTCCTCTCACCTTGGTTGAGGAAGTTGATGGCTTTCATGCAGGCGTACTCCTCGTTGCTGACCTTCAGCTGGTGGAACTTGCGGAAGAGGTAGATCAGGCGCTCCATCACCTCCATCCCCTCCTCACTGAACCTGGGGGACAGACACACGTCAGCACACACAGCACACACACTGCACAGGGCAGGCGTGAAGCTCAGTGAGGTAACTTCAGAGATTTTAACAGCTTCCAAGAGAATTAAAAAAAAAGTCATCGAACCTGAGTGAAGTCTGCTGGTACCAAAAATAAGGAGGAAAATGTTACAAATGGAGAATCATAGAACCATGGAATGGTTTGGGTGGAAATTACCTCAAAGCTCATCCAGTCCCATGCCCCTGCCAAGGGCAGGGACACCTTCCACTAGACCATGGTACTCGAAGCCCCATCTTGCTTGGCCCAGGGATGGGGAGTCCACAATCTACAGATATTTGTAGGGAAAATACCTCTCTTGGTGGTTCAGTTCCCCACCAGCCTGTTCTGACAGCAGAGAAGGTTTCACAGAGCCAGGAATCTGCAGCAAAGCCAGTGACAGAGACAGGCAGCAGAGGGAACACCCCAAAATCCTGGAAAATCACCTGATGGAGCTTTTGTGGGTGTAGAATGAGGACCTCCTGCTAGAGAGGGTGCCACACTTCCTCAGGAGTAATACCCCACGTGTGCACCATGAAAAAGCCATGGGGAAGGACCAGGCTGGAGTGGAATGGGACGGTGTGGAGGGCTGTGGGTATCTGCAGGCATTTCCAGACCATCCCATGCCTGCCCAGGGCCACAGCAGCCTCTTGGGAACACATCTCACAGCAATACCCCTGGCTTCAAAGCAACTGCATATTGCAGAAGCGCTCAGAAGTGGGACAGAAGTGTTTCGGGAAGCTTCAGCGTGCTCTGGCATTGTGCAGCACAAAGAATAAGAGCACAGCCCGCAAGCCATCTCTGAATAGAACAGAAATAGAACCTTTTTCACTGAATAATACCTTATTTTGGCATGTGTGTTTGTTTACTTCAAAGTTATTTGTAAAATGCATGGTGGGGTTTGACCTCTGCAAAGTGAAAACAAGCTGTCTGAACTGCGGGTCAGTTCTTCAAGAAAGTAATATTGTAAGTGATGAAAGCCTTGTCGGCTAATCTAAAGTTGTACAACTTTTCTTGCTCTCCAGTTGACATTAAAAATCTTGCAGGTGCAAAATTGCAAAGCTCAAGAAGTTAATGAGCACAAAGACCACTCAGTCATCTGTTGGGTTTCTTTTTAGAGCATGCACATTTTTACCAGCCACTCATCACTTCATAAATCCAGGAGAGCTCTTCTCTCATTCCTGCAGTTGAACTGTCTTACTTTTCTGCACATACTTTCCTCCTCCTTTCAAACAAAGCTGTTCTGTTTTTCACAGCCCTATTTCTTCTCGAGGACTGACTCCTCCACACTTTTCCTCGCAGTTTACACCAGGCAAGTTTCTGGCTGGGAGTTATCGGGATCAGCTGGGGAGGAGGGGGAAGGGAAACGCTATCAGGAGTGCTGGGGGAGGTCAGGAGTCTATTCATTTCATATTCATCTTCAGAAAAACAGCACAATGAAAGAAAACATTTGATCTAGCAGGCAAACAGAACATTTAGCCAGTTGTTAGAAGCAATTAAAACATGGGCTGTGGAGCTCATTCTATGCCTTTGTTTGTCACCTATGCTTTAGCACTGCTCTTGCCATTTTGTTAAGAGTAGAAATTAACCCTGAAGTGCCAGATCATCCCTGCTCCATGAGATTTCTCCAACCAGGTGTGAGCTCTGATGAAGCTCCCTTTGCAGGCATTCCTGATCAATGCCAGAGGAGCCGGGGGCTCTTTGAGAACACCCCAAAATGGGACACCATCTAAGAGGGCTCCTCTCAGATCCAAAGGGACCAGCTCTTCCACAAGGGCTTTGGGCAGGGACTCTGACACCCATGAGCTATCCCACTGCTGCTGGAGACAGCCATGCCATGGCTGGAGGACCACGAAGGCCAGTGGGAGGCAGCTCAGACCCCTCATCTGTGCAGCTTCCTGCTAAATGGCTTTTTGGGTGTGCATTCTGCCAGGTTACTAACGGCAATTAATGACACTCGAAGAGCTAAATCACAAGGAGAGGCTGCAGAAGCATTCCTCTCCCAGGAACACCAATTTTCATCCACGTGCACAGATCTCCTCTGAAGGACCTTCCAGGCGACCAGCCCTGAATTGCCGGTTGCTGCGGGGCGAGGATTCCTCCTTTGTCTCCTTGTCTTACCTCTCGCTTGTATTTATCACAAACTCAAAATGAAACGAACACTTCTCTTGTGAGGCTCTGACCAGGACAGCAGGAACAAAAGGCCAGCTGAATGCAGGAACAAGTGTCATTGTGGTTTTCTGTGACCCGCGGTGCTCCGGCAGGAGCGGCACCAGATGCGCGATGAATGGCTGTGCCCGGCAGCGCCGCACACCAACCTGTCCCAGAAATGGGACACCTGGGGCCAGCCCCTGCTCCTGCCCTGGGCTCAGCCACCACGGCCTCTGCCTGTCACCACAGATGCACAAAGGAGCCCCAAGAGCCGTGAGACACTGCAATGGCCCAGGGCCACAGCAGTGTTTAAATGTCTGCTCATCAGACGTCCCCTGATTCCAGCAGCATCGTGAGTCCACCAGAGAGCAAAGGGCAGGTGTTGAAAGGGAGGACGGGCAGCAGCTTCTCCAAATCCTACCTGTTCTGCCATAGTATGGTAAGAAGAATCTGTCTGGCACCGAGACTACAAAATAAAATACCCAAACCAAAAAACAACACCCTGACCAACATGATAAATGAAAGGCAAGTTCCTCAGAGCATCAGATAGTCTGCACCATGGAAAAAAACAAGAGCTAACTTGCAACATCTTTAAATTTATCTAATCAAAACAATGAAATGGCAATTAATAATGAAGACTCTGATAATACAGACAACCAGCTTTGTGAACAACCTTTCCACTGGGCCAAAGGGTTTTTAAAGAAGACTTTCTTTCCTGTGTGCCAGGGTTACCCAAAGTGTTGGTTAGTTTTACTCTCCCCATAAAAAGGTGGCTTGTAGGGCTGTGTTAGAGGACAACAGCACTGCTACATGGAATTCAAACAGCCCCAGGCACCACCGTGCCCTTCCCCTGCAGAAAGAAGCTGTGATCCAGCACTGACTAACCATGATGGGCTTTCTAAGGCTGGAACAACTGTTCTCCAAAAACTAGAAAAGGAAAACAGCCACAGGTAAGGTGACCTGTCCCAGAAGGTGGTCAGAGGACACCTGGCTGCTGGGCCCCTGTGGCTCCTCATCTCCAGCTCTCGCTGCCTCACCCTGGGCCCAGCCCATCTCACCTGTGCAGCTCGTCGTCAGAGGGAGAGTACTTGGAGGTGACATCTGCAAGGTCACCAAAGATCTGCTTGCTGTACACAGTCAGCGAGGAGAGCAGGATCAGCTCCTGCCACGTGGAGCTGAGCAGGCAGGTATAGTCCTTGATGGAGAGCTCGCAGAAGAACGGCAGCTTCTTGATCCAAGCAATCTGCCTGAAAAGCAATTCATCCGCCAGACGACACAGCAGCGCAAACAGCTCTGCCTGAGTCACTTTATACCTGCAGGCACAGTCGACACAAAGGCAGAAAAAACATTAAAAACATTGAATGACATCATCTGATGAGGCACCTGGAAACAAGGCAAATGCCAAAGGAATTTTCCAGTGCCCAGGGTGTCACCCAGTGACAGGAGCCACGGTCAGCACCCACCCTGCCTGCACAGGGGCATCCTGGCAGCCCCCGGTGTCCCCCGTGCCAAGCCTGGAGCCCCATGCCAGCCCCAGCAGGCTGGCAGGGCCTGGCTCGCAGCCCCCCTGCCCCACGCACCCGTCCTCGATGAGCATGGGGGTCCCGAGCGGCTCCAGGTCCTCGGCGCTCAGCAGCTGCCCGATGAGCCCGTGCGACTGCGGCTCCAGCGCGCGCGGCTGCGGCGCCGCCAGCGCCGCCGGCGCAGAGTAGCTGAAAAGGTGCGGCAGGTACTGGTAGTGCGCGGACACCGGCGTGCCCAGGTACTGATCCCTGAGTGCAGCGAAGCCGTTCAGCTCCACGGACCTGCTGGAAAGGGAGAAGCCCTTCAGTGCACCCCAAAGGCCGCCAGATCCGGGGCACCGCGCCCGGCTCCAGCAGAAACGGGAGCAGGGAGAGCGCGGGGAGCGGCAACGCCTCTGCNAGCCTTGCCACCCCGGCTTCCTGACAGGGCCAGAATTCAGGATTGTACCTCAGGTACTCACACAGCCACAAACAAGGCCAAGCTTAAGCTGCAACTGAACATGGATGGGACCGGGTCTGAGATTCCGGCTGTGTTTGCAGTCAAAGGCTGCATCAGGAGCTGCATCAGGAGATTTGCACTCACAGCAGCCTAACTTTAATATAACATTACCAATTACTAATATAAATGGGTTTATTCTCAAAATATGAGCACAGTGCACAGAAAGAGCTTATGCAGGATGAGCAGCAAAAGGTGACCAAATTCTCAAGATCTGCAGAAAACAATCAATATAAACTGAGGTATATTTAAAATGTAATTTAAACTCAAGATTGTTTTCCTTTGCTCACAAACATCTCACTTCCCAGTTCAACTCTTTTCAAGCCAGGGTCTGTTTGTCTTAGAACACAATCAGAGAGGCAAGAACCTGCTGCATGACCAGTTTCAACAAAGATGCACCCACATGTTTTCCCTACACTGACCCCAAGTATCACTCAGGGAAAGAAATCCAAGATTCCTCTAACACCAAAATCTTCCAGGGGTCATTCCCACCTTGAAGATGGAGTAGAAACAGGTGAAGGCTGGTTGCTCTCAGAAACTCCATTTCCAGGGGAGCTGTGGTCGCTGTCTCCGTTGTTGCTCCATGACATGTTTGCCTCTCCCTCGAATTCTTGCCCAGACATAATTCTCTCAATCTCCTCCTCTGATATCTGTCAGATACAGGACACAATGGTTACTGTGGCAGGGAACAGAAAAGCAGAGCCTCTGTTTGCAAACACCCAACAGGGCTGACCCCCTGCAGGTACCACATCCTTCCTCTGCATTTAACAACACACATGGAAAATTCTATTTACAGGTAATCGTGGTGACCTCCAGCTCCAGCAGTAGCATTCAAGTGAGGGTAGCACAGCAGACAGGAACTGACACATGAGAAGATGATGTCAGATGGACATGGCAGCAGAGCTGTAAATCAGCCACTGTCACACTGAAAAACCTGGGAGTAACTGGGGCCAGTGCATTGGGAACATCACTCAGGACTGGCAGAGGGAAAGGCAAACAGGAGGTGGAACAGGCTCTGGTTTGATAAAGCAATCAAGAGAGGCAAGGTGACACACATAAAATCAGTCAGGAAAACATTTACAGGGAGACACAGTTCCCTATTTTCCTCCACATAAGAACCAAGTGGCACCTGAAGTAGCAATTCAGCATCTAATACTTAAGTTCTAGAGATTATCATGTACAAAGCTAAAATGGACTAAAAAAAACTTAAAACTAAATTCACTGTAATATAAAGTCTCAAGAAAGTGCTGGGCATGCTCCTGGAGGAATGATCCACCGCTAATGGGGGAAATGCAACAAAAATTTAGAGGCTTCTTTCTTAAAAATAATCTGTGCATGTCCCTTCATGTGAACAGCAGGAAACAGGTTTGTGGTTCAGACACAGGCAGGCTGTGTCTGAACTGGCCACAGGCACTGGCCACGGGCACTGGCCACGGGCACTGGCCACAGGCACTGGCCACGGGCACTGGCCACGGGCACTGGCCACGGGCTCCCCAGCAGGGCAGAGAGGGGCCTGCTTGGCTCCTCACGCTTTGGGCTGGGCTGAGTGCTCCTTCCCAGGCACTTGGACTCACAGAAATTGCTTTCAGTGTTATTTCTATTTTGCTAAAATAAACAGTAAACTTCTAAAAGACCCCTTTTCCAGAAGCAAGCTGGAAATGGCCATCATTTCTCAGGCATGTGGCACAAGCTGCTGTGCAGAATTACCTCGTGCTTTACAAGGCATCTCTGGACAAGCTGTGCCATCAATCACAGAGACATTTACTGGTGCCCTGCTTGCCACAGCTGAAGGGATTGCAGCAGGCAGGCTGAGATTTACTGGGAGCTGTGGAGGGATGGATGTCCTTGTGTGGCTCACAAAGGACAGGGTGAGCCTGTCTGTGTGTCCATGCAGCAGCCTGGACAGGCAGACCCAGCTCTGTTCCCAAATCTCCAGCCCAGGATGTATTTGTGACAGTCAGAGCCCACCACGCCAGCAGGAGCATGACCAGGGCTGACAGAGGCTCAGCCAGGCCATCCCCAGCCCAGGCTGAGCCCTGCTGTGCTCTGAGCCCAGCCCAGGAGAGCAAAAGCTGCAGGGAACCACGGAGGGACAGGCACAGGACAGGAGGGACAGGCACAGGACAGGAGGGACAGGCACAGGACAGGAGGGACAGGCACAGGACAGGAGGGACAGGCATGCTCACCTGGACAGGCCCGATGCTTTTGTTTCTGCCTCCTGGCATGCCATCCTCCCTGATTGCTGAAAGACACAACCAAACCAGAGTGAGGAACTGCTGCTGGGTATTCCCAAAGCACACAACCAGATACCTATTGATGTTGAAAGAAGTTTTCATATCCTAAAAGATTCATTTTTTTATTAAAGAAGTTTACAGAGACACCTCCTTGAGCAGCACACACCATGGTTCTCTCCCCAAAAGGCACAGACACATCAATGGGGCTACAGGCATCACTCAAGGATTTTAGTTCCTTCATGTGCTCCTTGAGTGACAGGTAATGAAGAAATAGCAATCCTTTTTCACAATTAATTCCAGCATAATTTGAGAAGTGGCACAGGGTAAGGAACCCTATCTGACCCCTGGAAATAACCCAGTGAATGCCCAGGACTGTTGGAAAATGAGTTGTGGAGGCCAGCACGTCCAACTTCACTGCCCACAGCCCTGGGAAGCAGCACGAGCCAGAGACACCACCAGGGCAGCACAGACACAAAGCACTGCCGGCCCTGCTGTCACCCTGAGGGTCACATCTCCCACAGCCACCACAGAAAATGGAGATGTTTCACCCTGCTGGTTGCTTGCAAAGTCATTATTAAAAACTCAAGTTACCACGCTGAGCTGCCAGCTGCATTTCAGAGGGGCAGCCTCATTTCTCAGCTGCATTTTTAGGCTCTTTAAACAACTTCCAGCGAGCTCCAGTGAAGTCCAGCTGAGGGGATTAACCTGGAGCAGCTCTGCACCTTCCCCTTCCCTCTGCCTCTCTGTGCAGAATCAATGGCAGCCCTGCCCCTCGTGTGCCTCCCTCCCAGGCTGCTCCCCCCTTATCAGGGCTCCGTCTCTTTCCCACCACGACCTGGCCAGACTTGGCAGGAGCTCTCCCCAGCTGCAGGGTGACCTTGCTGCTGCACAGCTCACCCTGCCTGGCACACGGGGCTGAGGAGGCCTCTGAAGCACAGAAGGACACAGAGGTTCAGCAGATTTCTGTCCCAGAAAAGCCACGCTGCTGCTTGGTTTGGGATATCCTCAGCTCAAACCCTCCTCGTGTGCCTGGAGGCTGGTCCTGCACTCAGCAGGGCAGGGGAGAGGCCACAGGACCTGGACTGTGGCTGCCCAAACCCCAACCACCCACCCGGGCAATGCACAGCACTGGCTCTTTATTTCCTATGAGAAAGCTCTTTATAAAGAGTACCAGTTTCTAAAAAAAAAAAAAAAAAAAATTATGCACCTTATCTGAATTTAAAAACGTTTGTATTCAGACCTAATAGTGAAGGGATTTTCCAACCAAACCATGCCATGACCTGGGCACCAGGGCAGGAAGNCCCCGGGCCCCCGGGCCAGCCCCGTGCCCCCTGTCCCGCCCCGTGCCCGCTGTCCCGTGCCAGCCCGTGCCCGCTGTCCCGTGCCAGCCCGTGCCCGTACCTTTGCGGTTCATGCCCATCTGGAGGCACTTGAGCAGGCGGCAGTACTGGCAGCGGTTGCGCTGCTTGCGGGACATGACGCAGTTCTTGTCGCGGCTGCAGCGATACACGCGCTTGTTGCAGATGCTCCTCTTGAAGAAGCCCTTGCAGCCCTCGCAGGAGATGATGCCATAGTGCAGCCCCGTGGCCCTGTCCCCGCAGATCAGGCAGGTTCTCTGATCCACCCGCTCATCTGCAAGGCGAGAGGGGAGGTCAGGGGGGATCCCGGGGTTTGTGTCAGCTGGGGCTGCCACCCCGCAGGGACAGCTCCATCCCTTCCCCACCCCGGCAGGACCCGCGGGGCTCTCCCCGGCAGCCTCCACTCACCTTCCTGCTGTTCTCAGCAGAGCAACAGAAACTCCAATGGGAAAAAGGATTCCAAAATGTCCCACCTCAACTGCACGGAGCATGTGTGCAAATACAGAAAGCTGGCAGACACCAGTGAAATCCTGCCACATCTCACAGGCTCCAGGGGCACCCCGGGCTTCAAAAGCCTCCCTGCACGAGCCACCACCCAAGAGAACACCAGTACAGAAACCAGTGCACAGCTAAGCCACAGTGATGTGATTTTACTGATCCTTTTCCAAATCTTTGGAAGGCCTTCGGTTGACTAAAAATGTAAATTGCAGGGCTCTCCGCAACAGGAGCTGTCACATTAAATTCAGTATTTTAAGACTCTAACACTGCCTGAGAGAGAGAGCAGAGATTGCTCAGCTTGGGGAGATCTCCAGACAGGGGTGTCAAACAGAAAGGAAGAAGTAAATGATGGTGAAGGGACCCAAGCTGTTAACCCAGAATCTCACCACCTCATACTGCGTAGGGAGGCCTGAACCTCACTCAACCAATGCCAGCAAGTTGCACCAGCAACTCTTCCTGTAGCAGATGTTTCACAGCTCAACATTTTAACCCCTTGCACACCAGGCCAAGCTTGCTCCAGCTTCCACCTCGTGTTTTAACCCATTAAAATCCCAACAGCTGCAAACAGATCTGCACTGCAAAGGTGGGAGCTATTCAAATACATTCAGGGACACACAGATCTGCAGTATTCCAGTATTCCCCATGGGGTTGCTTTCCCAAATGTCAAACAGGCATTACCCAGATGACCAGATCACCCAGGGTGAGCCAGGCCCCGAGAAGAGAAAGGAACCACTCTGCTGCTTCTCACTCCATCACACCCTTCCTGGGGATGCTGGTTAAACCAGGCTGTTTCTGGTGTTCATTGGCCTGAAGGCAGGACAGTGCCATTGCCCAGGATGGAATTTTGGAGCAGCAGGAGGTAAGAGACACAGTGAAGTCTTCTCCAGCCTCAATAAAGCCCAAGCATGCTGACAAATCAGGGTGCAGCTTCCTACTACTGCAGCACGTGTGAATGCAAGAGAAACGAATGAGCCCAATGTATAGGGACCAGAAATTAAACCAGTTTTCAGTTACACAAGCCAAGTAAAAATCTAAACCAGCTGCTCCTACTCACAAGCAGCTTTCTCCGGAGCTTAAACCCCGTAGAAAGCAGAACCAATCTGTGTTAATCTCTAAAAGGTTTGCTATGCACAGCATGCACATTTGCACTGTTCTGCAAATTTCACTGTTATAAAACATTAAAATAAAGGCATGAACAAAGGAAGTACAAACTTTTAACTGAAGAAACATTCCTGATTGGCACCAAAACACTTCCAGTTTTACATGACAGACCACCTCAGGTATGTGCTGAACCCAAAGAATGTGGGTACAGCTCGGGAGTGGGGCTATCTGAGCATCTCTGAAGGGAGGCAGCTAAACATGATTTTGTAGTCACCAAGCGCATAATCTGCACCTTCGGCAATCTGATAAACGCGGGGAGGGGCTGGGGATCAGCCGGGACAGAGGACTCCTCTATCCGCGGGGTTTAGCTCAGCCTCAGCTTAACTGCTGGCCCTCCCCCTGCTCGCACAGCGGTGCCATAAACCCCGGCTGCCCGGGGATCCCGGGGTCAGCGGCAGCGCCCGGGCTGGCCCCGGGCACGGAGCCACGGCCGGCAGCACCGGGCATCCGCACCGGGCAGCACCGGGCATCCTCCCCCGGGCATCCCACCCGGGCGGCACCGGGCATCCCACCCGGGCGGCACCGGGCATCCCCCCACGGGCATCTCCCCCGGGCGGCACCGGGCACCCCTCCGGTCCCACCGGCCGAAGGCGGGACGCGCTGAGCTGCCCCGCCACCCCGGCAAAGCCCCGGCACAGCCCCGGCACACCGCAGCCCCGGGATCGCAGCCCCGGGATCGCAGCCCCGGGACCGCAGCCCCGGCTCCTCCTCACGCC